>JAHWFP010124301.1:135376-152637 GCA_023313725.1 Lithobius niger | reverse complement strand
CCCATGAAGCATCAATGACCAACAAATCTACTGAAAGCATGCATTGTAACAGTCGAAATCGAACTACATGGAACCCCATGAGAGATCCCCAACACCCCTAGTACCTCTCTGTGCCCCGTCCATGAGGCTGATGATCAACATATTTTAGTTCGATTTGTGCTTCTAAGAATGACTTCTGTACCAAATTTAATGATTTAATTTCTTCGATAAGCCGTAGGCAGGAGGCACAGGGGTACGCTGGGTAAGTGGGTTCCACAGCTAGTTCGAGTTGTCGTGCAAACAACTTATGTACCAAATTTCATGCCTTTAGCTTGATCTGCAAGAATTTATTGTTCAAGCCTCAGGGAGGGGGAACAGGGCCGCCGGTGGCCTTGGGGGATTATTTCGTAGGGGTTCCACGGCTGGTTCGATTTGCACTGCTAAGAATGACTTGTGTACCAATTCATGTTTTAGCATGATCAGCAAAAATTTGTTGGTCAATAACCTCGTAGAGGTGAGTGTGGTGGGGACGAAGGAAGGGGCCTTAGGGGTATCTAGAGGGGGTTCCATAGCTAGTTCGATTTGTAAGCTAAGAATGACTGCTGTACCAAAACTCAAGGCTTTTCGCTCGACGTGCATTGATTAGCTCAAATTCTGGTCCGTAACACCTGGAGATCGAACCAATGAACCGATGCTCATGTTTTATAGCTTAAAAAGCAGGTATGAAGAAGGCCTAGAGACTTTCGAACGCTATTTTAATGTGATCACAATATTCTTGTTGGGGAAATTTTTCTCTCACCTAGAGATCGAACAAAAGAACCGATTTTCAATATTTATAGCTTTAAATTGAGTATTAAAAAGGCTAAGACTGTTATAACAGTTATTTTAAAGTGATTACAATTTTCGTTTTGTTGTTATTCTCGTTGTGACAAGAAAAGAAAAGAAAAAGAGATATTAGTATTATAAAAACGTTTAAGCATATAAAATACGGATGTAAGCCTTAAAATACTTAAAGCTCTAAAGGAAACAGATATAAGAAAAATACATATAAGCCACCAGCATCACACTAATACGTGTAAAAGAAGCTTCTGCTTGTTTTTTGGGATGTTGAGATTCTTTTACTTTTACACGTATTAGTGCGACGCTGATGGCTTACATGTCTTTTTCTTAAATCTGTTCCCTTAGAGCTTTAGGTTTTAAGGCTTACATCCATATTTTGCATGCTTAACCGTTTTTAATACTAATTCATTTATTAGTGTCATTGCTCCCGTTTGTGAAAAACTGCTTATTTCCAGTATGCTGTTCTTCTGCCCCCTGGCCTTTTTAGGGAACCCGGATGGTTTAATTTTTTTGAACTGTAGACACCTGCTTATTACCATCATCTGTCTAGTTTTTAAGGTAGGTGAAGTTAATTAAGTAGGGTAGTTTGAGCGAATGATTGTTAGAATCCATAGGCTCTATTTAAACACATCTAGACACACGCTAGTGTGTCGCGCCAAGTTCGGCTACAAACATCACAACAAACATCACATCAATTAAATTGTCGAGGTTGTAAACCATTGTAGCGCGACGCCATTGCGTCAGTGTCTTATATCTTGAAGCATAGTTGGGTACATTTCAGGTACTTGGGGGAAAATGATAATGCGGTACAAATGCTTAAATTGTGTTGAAATCGTGAGCAATGACCCACCTCACAAAAATTAACTCGTGTAGGAATGCCAGCTAAGCTGCTTTCAATGCAAAATCTGACCCTCAATAACGTTGTAAATGTGTTACTAGTTACTAGCCAGCCACTAGCTAGTTCGCTCATCCCCATTTTAATTTCCATAGGGTGATTATTCATCGATACTGAGATAACGGGAAGGCTTCCAGTTATGAAACTGGACGAATGGGTGCAGTACAATACGAACTTACCTTTTATGGTTAGAGCCTGGGGACGTAACGGGAATGGCGTGGGCGGGCGCGTAAGTACGAAAATATTGTTATAACCTTTGTTAGTATTGTCGGCATCGCAGGGACGGACTGGGAAGGGGGGCTGGAGGGCGATCGCTCGGTGGGCCAGCACCTCCTCTTTATGTTTAGTTTTTTTTTAATTTGTTCATTGCTGTGCTCATGTGTTTAATCGCGTAATGACCGATTCAACTGAATGCTACAAAAGAGCAGTGGGGGGGGGGATGCCTTAAATTATGGAAAAACTAATTAGGTGAGCCAGAATGTTATGAGCCCGGTCATAAGAATTGAGCCAGTCCTGGCCTGAGGCATCGTCTCTCATTGGACGGCCAAAGTTCGGACAATGAGAACGTGTATACTGACGTGCGTGCCTAGACACACACTAGTGTATCACGATAAATCTAAACAATGTTGCAAAGAAATTGTATCACGTCCAATTCACGAAAAATAAACCAACTTTAATAACAAAGTCAACAAGATGCACTAACACTGCATTAGTAATTCGACGTGTCGTATGGTAGGGTAAAAAATATCTGTAATTGACGTATGAAGTTGGAACGGCAGACATATCAACAGGACACTACTAAAAAATCTAAATGCATGGTGTACTGAAGAATATCTACTATGTTGCACATTATATTAAAAAAAAAATTGTCTCGTAACGTTTGCTAGTACGATACGGCAAATGAGCCAGAATCTTGTGTGCGACGATGCAATCACTGACCAGACAAGTTTTCATCGGACACTGATATTGGTTTTCTTACGAAAAAACAAACTGAAAGTTTCGTTGTTTTACAGTTTCCCGTACCCGTTGTTCTTGTTCATCAGACTTTTACATTTTTGAAATCTTCGAACGCCATATTTTATAAATTCAGCAGGTAATTTGTTTGAGGGGGGGGGGGGAGTAGGAGAAATCATATTGCGCTGAGAGTACGTGAGGTTGACTACTTTAAATTTATTTACACTTTTTAGGTGTATTTACTTAAGTTAAAATATTCACACGAAAATTGTGAACAAGTCCACATTGACTGTAACACTGCGATTTCATGTGGCCAAGTTTTGTTAGGCTACTCAATACAAAGTACTTGTTTTACTAGCGTTTTATAATTATCTTTATTATTATTATTTGTAATTTTAAATCTGTGGTTAAAACTAATGTCGAACCAATAAAACTTACGTGAGTCTTCCTGTTACGGATTTTGAAAAAATCTGAAAGTCACGAGGCCATTAGAAATATCCCGCCCTTCCCTCCCTCTGGCCAGTCCGCCACTGTGAAAACAGGACATCATTCGCTTTGCTCACTCGTTCAATAGGAAACAACACCACAAATACGCGTAATAAAATACTGTAATATATCGCACCCGAAAAGCAGCGAGGATGGCGCAGTAGTTAACAACAAAAGTCTTATACGAGCATTGCATTCATTGTACCGTCCAGATTCAATCATAGAAATTCGGTGTACCATCCAGATCACCGCAAAGGGATGACTCACTTTGTGTTGTTCTGCGCCATAAGAGTGGAGCCATCTCGACGTGCACGATAGCCTCTAACCGACCGCAATGTTGAAGAGCTGACTTGCCGAAATGCGCAGTTACACGCCGCAATTTTTCGTATAATCGGCATTGAGCGCACACCTTTACGCTGAGAAGCGCTGACGTCAGCCACTGATCGTGTACTATTTGACGACGGTTTTTCGCTCAGAGACCTTTTTAGGGGTTAGCGAACTAAAACCGCCCTAACTAAATTAACTACAGCATAAGGGCTCGTTTATGCAAGAACAATTTTCTCGCTCACTAGTTTTTACTTGGTCAATACTAAATCTGCTGGTTGCTTCTCGCCTTTGTCGGAGAATGCGGCTTTCAAATTGTCTATACGTAGTAACCATGGCAACAACGCGGACGCAAATTTTCTCCTCGTGCCTTGTGACACGACGTACGATGCTTGCAACATGACAGCGTCGATTTATGACAACAAGAAAACAATTTTTACGTCAGTACATGACGACCGACAGATTCCTGAATACCGGCATTCGAAGGTTTGTTTTCGAATCGATAACTACGAAATGGACGCCATGTTGGATTTTGAATTCTCGCTGCGAGTAGCTACTTATTCTACCGTCGTTTGATCACTGCTAGAAGCTGGTTTTTTTTTCAGCGAGAATAGCAAATTTTGTAAATAGCGTGAAATGGCAACAATGTTGTAGCAATGTTTAAAATTACTGTTGCACTTTGTTCTTTGTCCGTGTTGTTATTTATAATACATTTAATTTGTTGTCTATTACCGCAATCATTTAATAGAAACGGGAAATTAATCGTAAATAAATAACTGTTGTCTAGCAAATAGCTTTTGGCGAGCGAGAAGGTCTCGTTGCGTAAACGCACCCTAATACCTTGTGTACTGGCGCACTGCAACTCACCCACCCGCATACTTGAATTTCGTCGGATCAGAATTGAACAAATGTGTCTGGTTTTTGAGGAGATGACGCCCGTTTTTTGGCCACAACCGCATTACTTCGACGTGTGACACGTCGAATTATAAACTGGTAAAGAGGCCGCCAAGTTGAGAGTGGTACGGCCCTTCAAAGGAGTGATATCAACACACCAAATTAACTAAATAAAACAAATTACAACAAAATTAAAACCAAACCAAAAACCTATAAAGAGGTGACTGAGTTGAGAATGGTTCGGCCTATGGGCAAAAGATAGTAGCAAATTGTTGAAAACCAATTTGTTGTTGAAGTGGCACTTTATTACACATCTGCACGGTAGTGGAGTTGAGTCAATACACAATTAAAAAAAAAGGTGTGATATCATATCAAAAACCAAAACTGATTAAAGGGGCCGCCAAGCTCCGAATGGTTCGGCCCTTCAAAGAAGTGATATCAACACACCAAAATATTCGTCAACTTAATCGCACCGAATAATACTTTGGACGTTAACTGAAAAGTTGAACATTGCTACCGAAAGTAGCAATGTTCTAGTTTCCATTTAACCTTCGAACTATTAAGCGGTGCGATTAACTTGGCGAATGTTTTGGTGTGTTGATATCACTCCTTTGAAGGGCTGAACCATTCGGAACTTGGCGGCCCCTTTAACCAGTTTTGGTTTTTGATATGATTTCATTTAATTTCTCAATAAAATCAAAGTATCTCAGCCTACGCTTTGCGTCTGGCGTTTGTTGATTTGCATTGTTGCGTAATAACAATGTTTAAAACAATGTAAAACAATGACACTAATCATTCAGGGCGTAACTCAAGAGTGGCACGACCAGTTAAAATTATGTGTTAAGGTGCAAATGTGCACCACGGCAGCTGTCCATAGAGACCATCCAAACGATCATACACCAAATATTAACGGAGAAAATGCAGGAAGAAAATTCACAAAAATTCGGCTCAGTGCATTGAGCGAAATTAGAACCTGCTTTCAACGATCACCGTCAGAGGGTGCCGTCGTCAATGAACATGAACGCGCGTTTACGTTAGGAGGTCTAGCATGGAGGTCTTGAGCATGGAGGTCTAGCCTAAACAGCATAAAATAATTACGATGATTATATTTAATTATTCGCTTAAAAATGGCAGGTCAAATTGAATCTAGGAAAAAATATCCCCGGAAAAAATATCCCCGGAAAAAATATCCCTGGCAGTCATAATTTTTTCTTATTGGTCGTTACGATTTAATTGTGCGGACACCTCTACCACAGCACGTTTTACGGACACCCCTACCACAGCATGCGTTTTACAGACAGGCTTTTTTTCGGACTCCCCTACCACAGTACCACTGTGGAATAGACTACATTAAAGTGGCACTAGCGATTGAAAAGGGAACGAAAATGCCGTGGCGCCATCCAGCGCCAGTGATATTGTTAATCTCTACGATTGCTCCCAGGTGCACGAGGACGTACCAAATTTTCACTTAATGTTTAAGGAGGTCGTGGCTTGTCTTGTTTCATTGAAAGAAATGCCGAAGTGCATTCCTTCGCTTGGTGCCAGCAGGGAGGAGGGGGTGGGAACCCATGACCCCCCCCCCCTACCCCCTGCTGTGCTAGCATTTGCCTGCATTTGCCACTAATAGACCTATCACGTTTACAATACTCGAAGTAGTTATTAGGGAGATAGGTTTCATTCTTTACCATTTTCCCTATTTTTGTTTGTTAGGGGAATGGAGTACAAACGGAGGTCCAGCACCAGAACGATTTTTTACTACATGACAATGGTATAAATTAAGACTACATTCTGAAAAAGATGTGTGTTGAGAATACACAGCAATATGTACCTGCTTAGCCTCCATACGAGTTGTGTACCCTCGGTCACAGTCTGTGCAGTGGCAGTATACATTCTCGACAGAGCTTTTGTACTACCAGTACACAGTTTGTGTACTCCCTGTATACAGTTCGTATGGAGGCTGAGCAGATGCACATTGATGTGTACTCTACGTACGCATCGTCTTCAGAGTGTAGATACTCATAACGTTTGCCCCAAATTCATGTTTTAATTTTTCCGGGGATATTATTTCCGGGGATATTTTTCCCGCTTACCAGTCAAATTACAAGGTTAACTTAAGTTAAGCTAGATAGGAACTAGCGGAGCAAGTTTTTTTTTAAACCAGCATTCAGTTTTAAAACGGGTTGTAGTTAGGAGCGACATAAGGGAGATCCCGTAGGGCTTCACAGAGTGACTATATTGATATTACATCATGTCCCATCTCTCGTTCTGGGACGCGACCCCATGTCAAAAAAAAAAAAATGCTACACAACTGCCATCCATACAAAATGTTCCCACAACAAGTTTTACACAACCGTGTTAAATTCTTTTTCTTTAACCGAGTTGTAACACTTTGGAATTCCCTACCATCACAAGTTGTCACCACCGAGACTGTTAATCAGTTTAAAAATGGGCTCGATGATTATGTCGGGGTTTACAATATCAGTTTGTGGAGTAGAAAATGTTCTTTGCCTTTGCTGACGTTTTTTGGGATAAATAAATTTATAAATAAGTTACAAAATTAATTATCGTCAGGACGCTCTGCCATTTTGGTGACTGTACTACGGTTAAGACCAATTTTTTTTGTTTAACGCAAATTGTATTGTTACATAACTGTTATTATTATACCACAGGATATATGTATATTTCTATTCTCTTATATTTTCCTTGATTGTTTATTCTCACCAAGAGTTTCACTTTACTTGTTAAAATGTACACTTGATTATTTCAATTAAAAATCATCCAAATTTTATCCGTGTACATTTTAACAAGTAAAGTGAAACTTCAATCATATAACCCCCATTTTTACAGCACACTTGACGTTTTTGTAAGTAATCCGTGTACCTTTTGTACGGCTATGGCGTCGAGCTACAAAGGTTTATGTATGCATTGTTGCTGGCCACTTTGAAACAATTCAACTCAGCTCTGAAGCCTGCATTTACGAAATAAATACGCCATCCTATCGTTTGAGCTGCGCCTCGAAATTAACAACATAGCTTAGTTTGGTTTAAATCTATATGCGTTTAGCTGAAACACGGATTCTTTCAATTCAATTCAATTTATTCTGAAGAAGCCATGCCCCCAGGCCGTACGCTCCTCTGGCCTGAATACAACATAACAGCAACGAGCAATAACAGCAATGACCTCAAAGAACAATGACCCCAGGTATCACCAAACAACACTACCAGATTCTTTCATTAAAGGGTTTAAAGGGTTTAACGAGCGTTAACCACTCCTGGTCATCTGCCCGAAGCCCTAAGGCCCTATGTCTGCAACAGCCAGATTCCCAGGCGGTCACCCACCCAAGTATCAATACAGCCCAATGCTGCTTAACTTCGGGGATCTGACGAGAACCGGTGTTTCCAGCACTGCAAGGCCGCAGATTCTTTCATTTTGCCCTTCAACAATGAACCGTTTAGCAAAGACATAACACGTGCACGAAGAATGAATCTGGAGTTTGCTGAGTGGCATTGTTCCCAAATTACAATGGTTAAAACAATGTAAAACAATCAAAATTATCGTTCAGGGACCCGTAACTTCGGAATGGATGGACCAATCGAAAAAGTGGTCTCTCTGAGGATGAAGCCCAGGGAAATTTCTGGCTTTTTTGTTAATAAAGTTTAAGTTTACTGAAAATGCTACTGTAGTATTTCACCAAAAAAACTTAGTTTTTAAGGGTGAATAGTGCTATCGTCCTATTGCTTTGACCTCGGTAGCTGGTGAGTCGATGGAATCTTAAATCCGGGTGGTTCTGTTAAAATTCCTTACCGAGTATAATCTAGACATACACTAGTGTGTCGCGCCAAGTTAGGCAACGATCAGCACAACAAACATCACATCAGTTCAATTGTCGAGGTTGTAGACCATTGTAGCGCGGTTGGGCATAGTTGGGCACATTTCAGCTACTTGGGGAAAAATAATAATGCGGTACAAAAGCTTAAATTGTGTTGAAATCGAGAGCAATGACCCACCTGACAAAAATTAACTCGTGTAGGAATGCCAGCTAAGCTGCTTTCAGTGCAAAATCTGACCCTCAATAACGTTGTAAATGTGTTAACTAGCTAGTTAATTAGCTCATCCCCATGTTAAATCCCAAAGGGTGATTATTCATCGACACCGAGATAACTTCCAGTTATGAAATTGGACGAATGGGTGCAGTACAATACGAACTGCATACCTTTTATGGTTTGGAGCCTGGGGGCGTAACAGGGATGGCGTGGGAGGGCGCGTAAGTACGAAAATATTGTTATACCATTGTTAGTATTGTCGGCATAGTCTCTCATTGGACGGCCAAAGTTCGGACAATGACAACGTGGATACTAACGTACGTGCCTAGACACACATTAGTGCATAACGATAAATCTAAACAACGTTGCAAAGAAATTGTATTCACGTCCAATTCACGAAAAATAAACCAACTGTAAAAACAAAGCAGAATAAACAAAGCCAAAAACTGGTAAGGAGGCCACTAAGTTGAAAGTGGTTCGGCCCTTCAAAGGAGTGATATCAACACACTAAAACTAACTAAATATCGTAATACAAATTACAACAAAATTAAAACCAAACCAAAAACCCATAGAGGTGACAAGTTGAGAATGGTTCGGCCTATAGGCAAAAGGTAGTAGCAAATTGTTGAAAACCAATTTCTTGTTGACTTGGCACGTTATAGTACACATGTGCACAGTAGTGGAGTTGAGCCAATACACAATTATAAAAAAAAGGAGTGATATCATATCAAAAACCAAAACTGGTAAAAGGGGCCGCCAAGTTCCGAATGGTTCGGCCCTTCAAAGGAGTGATATCAACACACCAAAACATTCGCCAACTTAATCTCACCGAATAATACTTCGGACGTTAAATGAAAACTTGAACATTGCTACGGTAAGTAGCAATGTTCTAGTTTTCATTTAACCTTCGAACTATTAAGCGGTGCGATTAACTTGGCGACTGTTTTGGTGTGTTGATATCACTCCTTTGAAGGGCCGAACCATTCGGAACTTAGCGGCCCCTTTTACCAGTTTTGGTTTTTGATATGATCTCATTAACTCGGACCAATTTTGGTTTTTGCCGAGACGTTCAACTACTCCTGTGTCTGGACCATTGGTCCTCTGCATTAGATATTGGTATCCCATTTGATACTATATACTTCGATTTTTGTAAGGCTTTCGAATCAGTCATACAATCTAAATTATTAGTAAAACTGGTAAATATCGCTGTTCGAGGAAAACTGCTTATTGGATTACTGCCTTCCTGTCACACTGCTCTCAACGTGTCAAAATTGATGATTCATTTTCTCTTTGGGATAAGCTTCCTAGTGGCATCCCCCAGGGTTCTGTACTTGGCCCTTTCCTCTTTGTCATATTTCTCAACGATCTTTCCTTCGAACATGCTAATGACAATCGATTTCACTTTAAATTTGCAGATGGCCTAAAAGCGGGTTCTCTCGGCTATTGTCAACCCATGGTTTCCACTTATCTGAAGATAGTAACTATATCTATAATTGGTCTACCCTTTGGCAATTGCCCCTGTCCTTGAGTAAATGCTGTACATTCCATATTGGTGAACAGAACCCTGGGCTACTTTACTCTATGGCGGATTCCAACCTAAACGTTGTAACAAATATGTGCGACCTTGGGGTCTGGTTTTCTACAAATCTTAAATCGACCTTACACTGTAAAAAAAATGTCTGCTTTGGCTTTTCATAGACTTGCCTTAATACGTAAATGTTTTACTTCAAATCACCTCGAAATTAAGATTCGTGCTTTCTGCGTTTTTGTCCGCCGAATTTTGGAATGCGCAAGTCCTGTTTGGTCCCTACATCTACTTCAGGATATTGATATCCTGGAGTCGGTTCAACGTTCTTTCACCCGACAACTGCCCGGTTTGAGATCTTTACCTGCTGGTGAACGCCTCAAAATTTCTGAACGCCTCAAAATTTCTGGACTTGAGCCACTGGAGCTGCGTCGTCTGCGGGCAGACTTGGCTTTGACATATCAGTCGATCTTCCCTTTTTCGACTTAGCGGCCCCATTTAAGACTCGTGGACTTTCATTAAAGCTATCTTTGCCTAAGTTTGCCACTGAATGTCGGAGATCTATTTTCGCTGTTTGTGTCATTGGCGTGTGGAACTCCCTTCCTGAACATGTTGTGTCGGCTACCATCTGTACCAATCTTTAAACGACGTCTGTCTGTTTGCCCCCTGAATAAAGTTTTAAAACGCACCTAACTGACGTTCTTCGGCTGTTTCTTTTATATCGCTTAACTCCCAGGGCCAGTATAAGAGGCATGCCCGTCTGTGTCCTCGCCTGCACTTGCAGGCAAACTGAAATTACTATACAATTATGCTACGTCCGGTAACGTTCGACGTGTTGGCTTTGCTTCGGAGCGTTTTGTGTTGCTTGTACCCGCTGGTGCCGTTGATGGAAAGTGCGGCATTACCGACTTCAGTTAAAGTGGCACTATCACCGATTGAAATGCGAACGAAAATACCGTGGCGCCATCTAGCGGCAAGGATATTGTCAATCTTTATAGCTTGCTCCTAGGTGCACGAAAACGAATCAAATATTCACTCAATAATTGAGGATGTCGTGGCTCGTTTGTTTCGTTAAAAGAAATGCCGTTATGCATTCCTTCGCTTGGTGCAAGCAAGTATGGTACTGCATAGCGCCAGATGTTGTCAGATTTCGTCTGCTTTCAATCGGTGATAGTGCCACTTTAATTTCATTTTGCACCGCTAGATGGCATTCAGTTTGTCGAGCACTTCAGCGGCGCTACTGGGTTCACGAACAGAATTCACCCTTGGATGACTCTGTGCGGCTCTGCTCTTTGAGCGTCAGAACAGAACCTCGTCAGTTATGGAGCTACTTTTGGCGACCACTTCTGGAACAAAGTATACTCATAGCAACGTACAGCAGAAATATGTTATCCGCAAAAAAGTAAACAGAAAAAGTCCCGTCCACAAAGCCTATGGGCAAATTTCAGCTAGTGCGAAAGTTTTGTATTTGCCTCACTAGATGGCAACTCCTTACGTCACAATCATCTGTGTATCGTCTGTATATTATCTGAAATTGTCTATAGTCACCATTCACGACTACTGGCTAGGCCTCTGACTACATCACTTTGGCAAGTGGGATTGGGGTGGGTGGGGGGGGGGTGCACTGTAGTCATAATTATAAAAATTTATATTTTTTAATTAAAAATTATAAATTTATAATTATAATTATAAATTATATGATAGTATGATTATAAATTATATGATAGTATGATTATAAATTATGTAATTTATATAATTACAAAAACTATAAAAACTTCAATACTAGGAAACAAGCATTGGGCCTATTGTAGGCGGAGCGGAGAGAAATTTATTTTAAATTTATATTTACTCTCATTATAATGGCTTTGTAATATTTGTTAAGGGTCCTTAAAAAGCTGGGGGCAATATTCACTCGGCTATATTTGAGCTGAAGCTCTTTGCTGGTGTTTTTAACTTTTTAGCTTTTTTTTTTCATTTTAGGTAGGCTACGTTTCATATTAATTTTAAGATGCTTTCGTTTGCTCCCACAATTAGTTTCTGTTTCGGCATTTGTATCCTCTTTACGTCATCGCCGCCATAGTAAAATAACACGTTAGCCGCCGTGGTTAAGCTGGCAAGGAACTTGCCACCGTCAATAATGGTTACATTGTTTATATCAGGAGCGCATTATATACACGTCCTCTTATATTTATGCTACCCCTGTTTATATTTATTGCAGAGTACCTTTCGTAGATTGATTGATTGATTTCACCGAGCCGTGGCCGTACGCCATGCCCCCAGATACAAAATCAAAAATACACTAAAATATTAACAATAAAGCATTTAACTGCAAGCTAAACAATCATCAGTAACGGTAGTACTTCAAAATGATCAAAAGATTCAAAATATCCGCGGCTCCCTACGACGCCTCCTACGACAATGTTAAAGTGCACACCTCTGGCACATACTGCAACGGCGAGCGCTAATTTAAAAAAAAAAATAGAATTATCACAATTGTAGGTCACACGGTGTTAGCTTTTGGGTGAGAAGATAGCATTTAAATAATTCTAAAGCCTAATTTTAAGCGTAATTGTTATCACCCGTTTTAGTTTCGTAAGCGACAACAGTTAGGCCTATTGCATATTCATTCTTGCAGCACGGGATGGAGAGTCGGCAGTTTCCATAGCAATCCATGAATGTTAAAATTATTATACGAAGCCAAATTATTGTTCCGTGTTGTGATATAAACACGTAATCTGCCTTGTACGGTCGTCTTATATGAGAGGTTTCCTCCTGCAGCGACGGTTTGATGTTTCACATTTGAGATTCCCGTTGATAGTGTCAACGCCACTTTGGTTGCCATGTTTGCTAAATTCCTGCCAGTATTCTTTTTCACACGAAACGAATATGAGTCGTTAACGAACCCTTCTGTTTTTCCCTTATGCTTGCCTTCCTCTAGTGCTTAAAGTACTATAATCAAATGGTATTATTTCATTGGGTTATGCCAAAAAAGATTATTAGCTGTAAGAAGGCTACGATGATTTATTTCGGCGTTTTTTTAAAGTTCACTTGAGTCCCACCAGCAAGGTGTATGCGTCGTCGGAATTCCTTAACTATTCACGATTCCAAATTTACAATGGTGAGTATTAGAAATAAATTCGAAAATTTGTTATTTCTCCCGTAATAATTGTTCGATTTACGTCAAATTTTGGTTCAACAATACTGTTTGGGGTATCAAGCGTTGTACCAAATTTCATTCCAATCCGATCTTTGGTTTGGGCTCCACCCAGACTAAAAATGTGCGACCAACGGACCAACGGACCAACCAACATTTTGCAATTTGGTGTCCGTTATAGGCTACGCTTCGCTCGCTCGCTCCGCCAAAATTTTTTTTATTATGCACACGTTGCATCGACACTGTTCATTTTGTGGCAGTTTCACTGTTTTCTCTTTTCCTGCTGCTGTCTAATCTGTATTCTCGTTTAGACATTAATAAAATTAGAAAACAATTTTATTATTTCAACGTCAACTCAGTATTATCAAACGTCAACTCGTTTGATGCTTAAAGTAAGGTTTAACTGATCCGAAGTCAAAACAGCAAAGAAAAACACGAATACACTTTCCTGTAAGGTTTCAGACACCGCAGTACTGTTTAGTCCATGTGAAACTTTACTGCTATAAAGGAAAGAAGAAAACAAGGCAAACAGCAAAAATCATACACCGTGACTAGAGCTATCAAAATACAGTAAGCCACCTTTATGCACTTACGTTTCGTTGAAGTGGCATGACCCAGATTCGAACTGGCAACCCACTTCGTCCCGAGATCACTTAGATAGCGCATTTATTGCTATGGCCACTCCTCCACTGGTATAAAGATGCCTGACTGAACCCGTTATAAAGTCAGAACAGTGACCCGGGCTCCATTTGGCCGAGAAAGCTTGCGGCCATTAGGAAATATTTATTTAAACCTTACTGCTGATTTCCAATATTTGTTTTTGTTAGCGTTTTTACTTTTGAACACAGTACGTAAGCTAATAATTAATGTCTACCTGGGTCGTAATATTGCAGGTTTGGTACTATTGATGGCTAAATGACATCGCTAACTAATCATCACATAGGGTGAAACTCGGAAAGGAGACAACTTGACTGAAAAATATTGAAAAATTTAGCTCAAAACGTAGGTGTGTGTGACTGTGCGTGTCTATCGACCTCCCGTTAAATTCAAGCCAACTGGCATTAAATCTTACCAATGACAAAAAATGCAATACAGTACACTCAATAATCTAAATACAACGAAACAGAAACCATACATTATTCTTTCTTTGTTTAGGAGTCCAAATTTGTAAAAGTTGAGCTCTGATTTTAATCTTATTAAGTGTCTAATGGTTGAATACAGCCGTAAAGCTTTACGTGGAATAAACAGTACAGCAACACTGTAGTATCTGAAACCTTACAGGAAAGTTAATTCGTGTTCCTTTGCTGTTTTGATTTCGGATGAGTTAACCTTACCTTGCGCATCAAACGAGTTTGTTTTTGTTTTCTAATTCGTGATTCATTCGCATATCACACACACTTAGCTACGGACACAACTTAAGGTTGAAGAGTATAATTACAAACAAAAACGTCAGGTGTGCCGTAAAAAAGGGGTTATATGATTGAATTTTCACTTGTTAAAATGTACACGGATAAAAACTGATCACTTTCAATTGAAATAATCAAATGTACAATTCAGAAAATTGCATCTGTTTAAGTGATGTTGTGCTTTGCGTTTTAAATATATGATTCGTAAAGCACAACAGCACTTAAACAGATGCAATTTTCTCAATTGTACATATGATAATTTCAATTGAAAATGATAAATTTTTATCCGTGTACATTTTAACAAGTGAAAATTCAATCATATAACCCCTTTTTTACGGCACACCTGACGTTTATGTTTGTAATCCGTGTACCTTTTTTACGGCTGTGCCGTCGCGCAACAAAGGTTTATGCATGCAGTCGATTGTTGCTGGCCACTTTGAAACATTTCAAGTCAGCTCACGATTTCAGAAAAAACTACTGCACCTACCTAAAATCTGAAACATGATCTGAGTCAGAAATTTCCCTGTGCTTCAACCTTACAGGGACCACTTTTTCGATTGGTCGATCCATTCTGGAGTTACGGGACCCTCCCTAAACGATCATTTTGATTGTTTTACATGGTTTTAACCATTGTATTTAGGGAATAATGCCACTCAGCAAACTCCACATTCATTCTTCGTGCACGTGTTATGTCTTTGCTAACAAGTTGATTGTTGAACGGTAAAATGAAAACCCTAAATGATACTTGGGTGGGTGACCGCCTGTGAATCTGGCTGTTGCAGACATAGGGCCTTAGGGCTTCGGGCAGATGACCAGGAGTGGTTAACGCTCGTTAAACCCTTTGAACCCCTTTGAAAACCCTCGCTAAAACCCTTTGACCTTTGAAAGAATCAGTGTTTCAGCTAAACGCATATATTTTTAAACCAAACTAAGGTGTGTTGTTAATTTCGGCCTCCGGCCTCGAAATTGGCAGCTAAAAACTATACAATTGCGTATTTATTTCGCAGATGCAGGCTTTTATAGCTGACTTGAATTGTTTCAAAGTAGTCATCAACAATCGACTGCATGCATAAACCTTTGTTGCGCGACGCCATAGACGTAAAAAAGGTACTGTACACGGATTACAAACAAAAACGTCAAGTGTGCCGTAAAAAAGGAGTTATATGATTGAATTTTCACTTGTTTAAGCATCTGTTTAAGTGCTATTGTGCTTTACGAATCATATATTTAAAACGTAAAGCACAACAGCACTTAAACACATGCAATTTTCTCAATTGTACATTTGATTATTTTAATTAAAAATGATCAATTTTTATCCGTGTACATTTTAGAAAGTGAAAATTCAATCATATATCCCGTTTTTTACGGCACACTTGACGTTTTGTTTGTAATAACTATATACGGTATGAGTTGCACAACACAATTTGAAGCGAGAGCAGATTATGCAACAGCGTTCGTGCTATATCCTCAGGGAAGGTGACATCATCCGCAAAGAGGTATCAAGTATCCATCTACTCATTGCTACACCCTGGCCATTAATGACTCTTTTGTAGTAATATTCCAACCCCAAACCGAACATTGTTGGCCGAAAGCGGTGTCTTAATACTCGACTGAATTGAGATTATGTGTGTCCCTGTTTGTGAGTTTTTCTGTTTGGGAAACCATCTGATTTGGTTCCAATTTACTGACAAAGGAGCTTTGGTTTGGTGCATGAAAGCAAAGAGTTAGAAGATGTAATGCTATCTCGAATATTTTAGGTGTGGAGGCCGAAATTCAAGGTAGAGCACTAAGCGGTTATGTGAAGCGCAAAAACACCTCCCTGCGGAGCACTAGGCAGAAATCGTATAGTTTCCGCCCAGCGTGTATAAAAAATAAACGACTGTATAAACGAATAAACGGTAGGCCGAGTAATTGTGATCTTCATGAATTCACTTATTATATCCCTCACTACATAAAGTAAAAATAAATTAACTGAACAGGAAAAGCTTCGCTGTTTACCAAAAAAGCATTGGAGCTCGTATCCCCTGGAACTCGCAGCTGTGAATGTAAGCAAATAAAAGCAGAGTTCACTCGAACGAAACGAACTATAATTCGAAGTGCAATTCCAGGGAACGATTATATGTAAGAAAGTAGACGCAATTTGTATTTGAAACGTGTGTGGTTGTGTTTGTTGTTTTTTGTTTAAGTTCTATTTCATTTAAGTTTATTAAGTGTGTATTTTTTATTTTTCAATTTGCAGGCGTTTCGTTGATTACGGCGTTTGTTTTGTGTTCGTGAGTTTTTTCATTCTTGTACATATGCTTTTATTTTGTGTGTGCAATTTTAATGTGCAAAATATCTAACCGTTTTGTTTCTTTGATTAGTGAGATATATGTATGCGGGTTAATGGAGGTTGGTATATGTCACAATCCTAGTTCCCCGGAATTGGAGTTCAAATTATGGTTCCTTTCGTTCGACTGAACTCTGTCTTTTATTTGTGAATTCCATGGGGATACGAGTACTATAGCTTTTTTTTAAACGGTGAAGTACTTTTTTTGCTCCGTTAATTTGTTGTAATTTTTGGGTTCTTTTTTTGTCACTGGGATGGTCTGGATTATCAAGTGTATATTCATTCTCCACCCAACTTTGTTAAAAAAAGAAGCATTAGAAATACATATTCACGTCACGACTTGATGGCAGCATAGCATAGCATGGGTCTAAATTTAGCGTGGCAGCTCAATTAATAGTTGATTCTGCATTGGTTCGTTCTTCCAAAAAAAAA
>JAHWFP010124301.1:95797-114603 GCA_023313725.1 Lithobius niger | reverse complement strand
GGATTGCCCTAGGTGTCACAGTATTTTCATGCAAATTTCATGCAAATTACAATAATGCTTTACAAAATCGGCCAGGGGATTGCCCTAGGTGTCACTGTATTTTCATGCAAACAAAAAATCACAACATTGCTCTGTAAAACTGGCCATATATACGGGGAGTGGAGGGGGCCTACCCTGGTATTCATTAAAGAGCAACGAATAAAACAGAGTTGAGTTAATTATTACTTTTTCAAAATGCATTTTTCGCGATGCACCGTCAACATGAGTGAGCCCTGCAATTGCATTTCGAATACAGCCGATCTTTATATAAAGCTATTCTGTTGCAAAAAAACGAGACCAAAGAGTGATTACAAAGGTTTCGTTAGCGAGTTTCTCAACAGTGCCGCAGCCACGTTTGTAAAGGTCGAGAAGGTACAAGTAAAAATGGAAAAAACTCTGCCATAGATATCTCAATGTATAGGCTATTGCTGTCAGTTCTATGGGTTTTCTCGGGTTCCCTCAGGCCTAGAAATTCTTAGTGTAGTTACCGTTTGTCTTAAATTAGTCTGGTTACAATCTGTTTACGCGTTAAAATATGAAACACGCCATTCTATAGGACAGAATTATAATTCATCACTCACATTTTATTTTACAACGTGTTAGTGTCTGAAGAAGAAGAAGTCTTTGCCAATCGTATTAGGTTTGTGTTAGTTTCTAGTTCTTGCTAGTTTTAATTTGTTGCGTTAGAAAGTTAGAAAGCCTCCCTGGGCTGCGTTTGGTCCCAGGGAGGCTTTTACGGAGAACCAATCCTTACGCATTTAATTACATGTTGCAAATGGATTTTAAAATACGCATCTCTCCCCAAATTCCAACTTAAACGAAAACCGTTTAACCACTCGTGCTAGGAGCTCATTGTTCTCATTGCCACACAATACGAGTTTAGTCAAGCTCATTTTCCCATTATTATCATTATTGTCTGGCTAAACTAAAAAAAAAAAAAAGAAGAAAAACCCGCAAATTAAAAGAGGCGAACACATTTTAAGCTTTTATCTTCCTTTACTTGGTTCATGGCTATTTTATTGCTTGTCCTTTTTAATAATTCCTCTTCCGCTTAAAAATAATTTCTTTTATCTTTGCTTAAGTCGTTTGCCTCTTTAGCATTGCTCAATTACTTGTTTTGATTCCATACAAACAAACACTAAAGACAATTATACAAGTAGCCTAAATCCTCCCGCTCTTTTGAATGTGTGTATAATCTGAATGAAAGGCCTGGAGACGTGGTTAATAAGATATGTAGGCAATGAGGCTAAAGTACAATGGGCTTTAGTAAACCGACTAAACGCGGTGGTGTTAGCATTAAGACAAGCTACTACGTCGCCCGCAAAGTTTCAACGACATGGGGGTCGTACAGAAATGGTGTCAACCAAAATTTGCCCTTCTTCAGTCCCCTGCTCGTTCTTGTCACATCGTGTCACAACTTTTTCCACCCAGTAAAAAGAGGGTACAAATGTCAACTCTCCATTCCCGTCCCCTTTCGTTACCTATGAAGGATCAATCAATTACGGGAAAATTCTTAATTATCTAAAATTGTTAAGACTATTTTTTTAGGCTGGTTTAAAAAAAATTGAAAAACCTACTGGGTACACGTGATTGAAAAAAAATTATATATTATGCTAAATGTCTTACAACAGAATAACATAAAATGGATGATAGTACCCTTGGGCATCGATTAACACGTCAAGATACCAATTCGACTAAATTGTATCATATCAAAAACCAAAACTGGTAAAAGGGGCCGCCAAGTTCCGAATGGTTCGGGCCCTTTAAAGGAGTGATATCAACACACCAAAACATTGGCCAAGTTAATCGCACCACTTAATAATTCGAAGGTTAAATGAAAACTAGATCATTGCTACTTTCGGTAACAATGTTCAAGTTTTCATTTAACATCCAAAGTATTATTCGTTGCGATTAAGTTGGCGAATGTTTTGGTGTGTTGGTATCACTCCTTTGAAGAGCCGAACCATTCGGAACTTGGCGGCCCCTTTTACCAGTTTTGGTTTTTAATATGATATCAGTCCTTTTTTTAAAATTGTGTATTAGACTCAACTCCACCCGTGCAGATGTGTAATAAAGTGGCACGTCAATAAGAAATTGTTTTTCAACAATATGCTACTACCTTTCGCCTAGAGGCCGAACAATTCTCAACTTAGTCATCTCTTTATAGGTTTTTGGTTTGGTTTTAATTTTGTTGTAATTTGTTGTATTTCGTTAGTTTTGGTATGTTGATATCATTCCTTTGAAGGGCCGAACCACTCTCAACTTGGTGGCCTCTTCACCAGTTTTTTGGCTTTTTTATTTTATTACGATTTTACAGTTGGATTATTTTTCGTGAATTGGACGTGAATATAATTTCTTTGGCAACGTTGTTTAGATTTATCGTGATACACTAGTGTGTGTCAGGCACGCACGTCAGTATACACGTTGTCATTGTCCGAACTTTGGTCGTCCAATGAGAGACAATGCGGACAATACTAACAATGGTTATAACAATATTTTCGTACTTACGCGCCATCCCACGCCATCCCCGTTACGCCCTCAGGCTCCAAATCATAAAAGGTACGCAGTTCGTATCGTACTGCAGCCATTCGTTCAGCTGGGAGCCTTCCCGTTATCTCGGTATGGATGAATAATCACCCTATGGAAATTAACATGGGGATGAGCGGACTAGAATTAGCTAGTTACACATTTACAACGTTATTGATGGTCAGATTTTGCATTGAAAGCAGCTTAGCTGACTTTCCTGCACGAGTTAATTTTTGTCAGGTGGGTCATGCATTGCTCTTGATTTCAACACAATTTAAGCTTTTGTACCGCATTATTATTTTTCCCCAAGTACCTGAAATGTGCCCAACTATGCTTCAGGATATTAGACACTGACGCTATGGCGCCGCGCTAAAAAAAAAAACTGGTGAAGAGGCCACTAAGTTGAGAGTAGTTCGGCCCTTCAAAGGAATGATATCAACATACCAAAACTAACGAAATAAAACAAATTACAACAAAATTAAAACCAAACCAAAAACCTATAAAGAGAAGACTAAGTTGAGAATTGTTCGGCCGCTAGACAAAAGGTAGTAGCATATTGTTGAAAACCAATTTCTTATTGACGTGCCACTTTATTACACATCTGCACCGGTGGAGTTGAGTCTAATACACAATTTAAAAAAAAGGACTGATATCATATCAAAAACCAAAACTGGTAAAAGGGGCCGCCAAGTTTCGAAAGGTTTATAACCTCGACAATGTGATGTTTGTTGTGGTGATTGTTGCATAACTTGGCGCGACACACTAGCGTGTGTCTAGAAAAGAGCATTTCTTTGTGAATCGGGTTATCTAAACACACGCTAGTGAGTCGCGCCAAGTTATGCAACAAACATCACATCAATTCAATTGTCGAGGATGTAAACCATTGTAGCGCGACGCCATAGCTTAAATGTCTTATATCGTGAAGCATAGTTGACCACATTCAGGTACTTGGGGAAAATTAATAATGCTGCACAAACGCTTAAGTTGTGGTAAAATGGAGAGCAATGACCCACCTGCAAAAATGAACTTGTGTAGAAATGTCAGCTACGCAGCTTTCAATGCAATGTTAATTTCCATAGGGTGTTTATTCACCGATACCAAGATAGCGGGAAGGCTTCCAGCTATGAAATTTGACGAATGGTTGCACTACGATATCTTTTCTGGTTTCCAGCCTAGGGGTGTAACGGAAATGGCGTGGAGGACGCGTAAGTACGAAGTATTGTTATGACCATTGTTGGTATTGTCAGCATTGTCTCTGGTTGGACGGCCAAATTTCGGACAATGACAGCGTGCGTGCATACTGACGTGCGTATCTAAACACACGTTAGTATGTCGTCACAAACCTAAACAACGTTGCCAAAGAAATTGTATCTACGTCCAATTCACGAAAACCAAACAAAATGTCAAAATAAAGCCAGAAACTGGTAAAGAGGCCATCAAGTTGAGAATGGTTCGGCCTCTCAAAGGAGTGATATGAAATTAAAATATTAGAAAAGTTGCCACTCAAGCTATTATTGAAACGGCACTTTATTACACATCTTCAGGCAAATTGAGGTTAGTCTAATAAAAAATTTAAAAAAAAGAACTGATATCATATCATAAACCAAAGGTGGTAAAAGGGACTGCCAAGTTCTTAATGGTTGGCCCTACAAAGGAGTGATATCAACAGACCAAAACATTCCCAAGTTAATCACATCGAATAATACTTTGGACGTCAAATGAAAACTTGAACATTGCTACAGAAAGTAGCAATGTTCTAGTTTTCATTTAACCTTCGAACTATTAGTCAGTGCAATTAAGTTGGCGAATGTTTTGGTGTGCTGATATCACTCCTTTGAAGGGCCGAACCATTCAGAATTTGGCAGTCCCTTTTACCAGTTTTGGTTTTTGATACGATAAATAATTAATAGAATGCCTCTTCTGGTGATGTTGTGATGGCTCCATCTAACGAAAATTTCAATCCAGACTAAACAAGCAATGGCGGTCCCTCCCCCCCCCCCAAAAAAAAATATGAATTAGCTCTGCCGTCTCACAACGAAAACAGTCAATAATGTGAGTTGAAAAGTGGCTGGGAAATGGTTTCGTCAGGAAGAATTATTTATCTTATTGTCACCTTGTGGTCATATAAGTCCAGTTCGCCGTTGTTACCATGGCAACGACACCTTTCCATCGCGATTAAATTCTAGCAGCGAGTATGCACAGGCTATTCATGGCATAAATGCGCCCGTATAGTATGGCTTCGGCAGAGGCTCGCGCCTTCCCTACAGCTGGTCAGCGCCTCTCAACGGAGGCCCGCCAGCCCCGTCTGGCAGAGGGCATGACATCACGTATGGGGTGGTTTGTGGGGGACCCTTGGGGTGACGTAAGGTAGACCCTACGTGGGGAAGAAATGACATCATCACATTGGGGCGAAGGTGTCCCATCGGGGTAATGTAGGGGAGGGTGACATTGTTTGGGTATCGCAGGAAGATGTGCCTGTTAGTCCTAGGGGTAAGCCAAAAAAAAAACTGCACTTTGTGAGGATAACACCATCTTCGGTGTACTTCATGTCCACACCCATGATAAACTTTAAGGAAGGGGTGCCCCCTGAAACCTGTCCAAAAACCAACGTGGCAGCCATTTTGTTTTTAAAATGGCCACCATACAATAAAAGAATTGAAAATTATACTAGCGTATGTAAGTTTGGTGTCAATTGCTGGGTTTTAAGGTATGCGGAGTTAAAAAAAAAATGCTCTAAAAAGGTGCCAGGACTCTACGCGACAAGATATCCAAGATGGCGGCCAGAATGATGGCATAATTCAAGTGTTTTTTCATAATATTAAAATATACTTATTGAGTCGAGGCAGATTTGAATTATTCCTCGAAAACGTGAGTGCGTTTGCAATGACGAGTAACTAGCAAACACCAGGTCAGATCCGTAGTGTAGTGTTTTCGTAATTAGGAGCTAAGTTGTGGCTCTTTCGCTATGCTGTAGAACTGCATTTTTCATCAATTCACCGTAAGTTACATCTTTAAAGTGATGCGGTAGCAGTTCTAAGTAAAATAAATTGATGTATTTGGCTTAGAAATCAGGTGGAGATGTATCTTTTCCAACAAGGTTGAATAAAACGATTTATGGTAATTAGGACCTAAGTTACGGCAGTCTATCTACGTATTTATCACAAGTTACATCTTAAACTCTGCAGTAGCTATTCTCATTAAGACAAATGGATATAATTAGACTTAGTTGAAAGATAGAGATGTGTCTTTTCAAACAAGCGTAATTAAAATACATCCATCAATCATAATTAGAACTGCCACCACATCACATTAAAGATGTAACTTAAATAGAATTGGAGTAGGCATGGAGCTACACCACAGATAAACTTATAGCTTATCTCCTGATTACGATAAACCGATTTTATTACGTAAATTGTAATATACATTTCGCTACCTTTCATATAATTGTAATTTCATCTATTTATCAAAATTAGAACTGCCATCGTGTCACTTTAAAGATGTAACATGCTGTGAATAGAAAAAGAAAGCACGGGGCTATATCATAGATAAACAGTTGTAGCTTATCCTCTAATTACGATAAACTGTTGTAATTACCCTTATTCGAAAATGTATATCTCCATCTTTTATATAAGCCTAATTACGTCCTTTTATCTCAATTAGAACGGCTACTGCAGCAGTTTAAAGATATAATTTGTGGAAAACAGTGCAAAAAGCACACCACTCAGTGTAGATAAACAGTTGTAGCTTATCTTCTAATTACGATAACCCGTTAGAATTACCCTTATTCCAAAATATACTTCTTCTTATTTCATCTAAGCCTTCTTACATCTGTTTATGTTACTTAGAACGGCAGCTGTAGTAGTTTAAAGATGTAACTTGTGGAAAATAGACTCAAAATGTACATCACAACAACTTACATAAACTGACGTAGCGTAGCTCCTAATTACAATAAATCATTCTAAATAGTACTATCATTCTACGATAGTAAATATGTATTGCTACCTGATACCTAAGTCTAAATACATCCATTTATCTTAATTAGAACTGCTACCGCATCACTTTAAATGTGTAACTTACGGTGAATAGATGAAAAATGGAGTGTTAGCATAGAAAAACGGCCACAACTTAGCTCCTAATAACGAACACACTACACTACACTACGGATTTGACCTGGTGTTTGTTAGTTATTAGTCATTGCAAACGAACTCACGTTTTTGAGGAATAATCAAATCTGCCTCGACTCAATAAGTATATTTTAAAATTGTGAAAAACACTTGAATTTTGTCACCATTTTGGCTGTCATTTTAACCGTCATGTTGCATATCTCATCGTGTAGAATTTTGGCATCTTTTACAGCATTTTATTTTTAATTCGGCAGACCTTGAAACCTAGCAGTTGACACCAAACTTACATACATTAATTTTATTTGGAAATTTTTTAATATGTGGTGGCCATTTTAAGAACAAAGTGGGCGGCCATGTTGCTTTTTTGCACAAATTTCAGCGGACACCCTTTCCTTTCTCATGGTTGTGGACATGAAGTACACGGGATATTGTGTAATCATCATAAAGTGCAGCTTTCTTTAAGATTTTGCTGCTTACACGCAGGACTATGTGGGGTGACTTGCCGGTGGGTTGATGTGGGGATGGGGGAGGTGTATGTGGGGTGACAGTGGTGGATGCCCCGTGGGCTGAAATCAAAAGGGGTGGGGTATCATCACTTCACTCTGGGGGTGTGATGACGTGTGGGGCACGTGCGTATCTGTCTGTGTCTCTCAACATAGCCTTTATCCTTATTTCTTCCTGACAGCTTAATGAAACGTATTCTTATTGAAAAGAGGTGTCAGTAACATTGGTAATTTTCTAGCTAAATGGGGGAAGGATTGGTATTGCGGGCTACTGCCTAATTACACAAAAGTAAAATTGTGCATGCGGTGTCGAAAGTTGAGGGTTAGCATTTATAAGCAAGTACAATGACAACAACAGCATCTAACAAAGAACTACTGCTTTTGCCATTGCTAAGAGTTCTGTGAATATCTCTATAAAGATAAGATGCACATAAGCTTACTGATGAAAGCTGTTGCTCTACTTTTTCTCATAACTGGCAAAAAAAAAAAAAAAAAAAAAAACAACCCGTTCGCCTTTTCGGTAAGAAAATAAATTAGACCACACATAACACTAGAAAATCGAATCCCAAATTAAAACAAAAAAAAAGTTGACTGGCGAAACCTTGGTTCCGAATTTGCCACTGAATAACATTCTTTATCTAGACACACGCTAGTGTGTCGCGCCAAGTTAAGCAACAAACATTATAACAAACATCACATCAATTCAATTGTTGAGGTTGTGAACCGTTGTAGCGCGACGCCATACCGTCCGTGTCTTATATCCTGAAGCATAGTACAAACGCTTAAATTGGTGTTGAAATCGAGAGCAATGACCCACCTAATAAAAATGAACTCGTGTATAGGAATGCCAGCTACGCAGCTTTCAATGCAAAATCTGACTCACAATAACGTTGAAAATGTTACTACCTAGCTAACCAGCTAGCTAGTCCGCTCATCCCCATGTTAAATCCCATAGGATGATTATTCATTGATACCGAGATAACGGGAAGGCTTCCAGCTATGAAATTGGACGAATGGGTGCAGTACAATACGAACTGAGTCCCTTTTGTGGTTTGGATCCTGGGGGCGTAACAGGGATGGCGTGGGAGGGCGCGTCAGTACGAAAGTATTGTTATAACCATTGTTAGTATTGTCGGCATCGTCTCATATTGCACAACCAAAGTTCGGACAATGAGAACGTGTTAACTGATTTGATTTATTTATACGAGAGCTTACACGGGCATGACCCCTCACGCTCTACTCTACCTTACAAACTGACGTGCGTGCCTAGACACACACTAATGTATCACGATAAATCTAAACAACGTTGCAAAGAAATTGTATTCACGTCCAATTCACGAAAAATAAACCAACTGTAAAAACAAAGCAAAATAAACAAAGCCAAAAACTGGTAAAGAGGCCACCAAGTTGAGAGTGGTCGGCCCTTCAAAGGAGTGATATCAACACACCAAAACTAACTAAATAAAACAAATTACAACAAAATTAAAACCAAACCAAAAACCTATAAAGAGGTGACTGAGTTGAGAATGGTTCAGCCTCGAGGCAAACGGTAGTAGCAAATTGTTGAAAACCAATTTCTTGTTGACGTGGCACTTTATTACACATTGTTTTTTTAAAAATGCGGAACAGTTTAACGTGTATACACATGGAGCACTACGCATTAAACGAGTTAAAAAGGCACCTAAAAACACAAGCAAACAACACCACACAATATGGCGGCCCCCTTGTGAAAGGTTTTCTGTGGTGTTGTCTGCTTGTGTTTTTACTTTTTACCTTTGAAAATGGAGACAAGTGTTCCTCTCCGAAATATTAGGTGCCTTTTTAACTCGTTTAATGCTTAGTGCTCCATGCGTATACATTTTAATTACTTTATTACACATCTGCACGGTAGTGGAGTTGAGTCTAATACACAATTAAAAATTAAAAAAAGTGATATCATATAATATCAAAAACCAAAACTGGTAAAAAAGGCCGCCAAGTTCCGAAAGGTTCGGCCCTTCAAAAGAGTGATATCAACACGCCAAAACGTTCGCCAACTTAATCGCACCGAATAATACTTTGGCCGTTCAATGAAAACTTGAACATTGCTACCGAAAGTAGCAATGATCTAGTTTTCATTTAACCTTCGAACTATTAAGCGGTGCGATTAACTTGGAGAATGTTTTGGTTTGTTGATATCACTCCTTTGAAGGGCCGAACCATTCGGAACTTGGCGGCCTCTTTTACCAGTTTTGGTTTTTGATAGGAATTACCTTTCTTTACCCGCCTTCTTTTTTTTTTCTTCTGGTTCCCTAAGCCACTCCAACAAACTTTGTTAGTTTGCAGCTTGTCAGGTATAACTCCACAAGTTAGCACATCTGCTGGATTCCACAGCCCAGGACTACACCGCTATTCACTTGGTGAGCTACGATTATATGATATGTTCTACTCTATTAAAGAAGGTTTCCTATGCGCCAGACCTACTCTTCACCCATCTTAGCCCTATAGACGAATCAGTCCAAAACCAACTTGTATGGCTTGTATCAAGGCTTCCTTAAAGTAAGTACTTCAGCGAAAACCTAGAAGAGCTCCAAAGGTTTCAGACGAAGTAAGTTTGTCTTTTTCAAAGGTGCTACTCGACTTCGTGTGGCTACGAAATGAACCTCAACAATTCGCAGATTTTCAACTCTTAAGAAAAGAATTGTACCGTACGCTTGTTCACTCGAATCGCAAAAATGTTGCACTTAGAGTGAGTTGTGGGGCTATACCATCGAGGAACCTGGATGCAATTGAGTCCTTTTAGCTGATGGCACCAGGTTTTCCACCTGTCTTCCAGGTCTGAAGGTTCCTGGTGCGATCCGTGCTTTTGGCACCATAAAAGGATTTGGAAATATATTTTATGAAGAGAGATGAGACTGAATAAAGTTGAAGTCGCCGTTTATTGGCGTCAAACTTATCTAAGCCACAGAGTACATTACAAAACGCCACGGTATTCACTAAATATCCTCCCAGAAGCACCCAATAAAATAAACTTCAGCTAAAACCTCATCTGGCCTACATTTATTCTACGAGACTCTTTAGCCACATCGTCTGTGATTTATGAAGTTAAGTTAAAGTCCGCCAAAACCTCATTTTGACTGACGTTTGTTCTCTGTTGTTCTTTAACCGAATCAAATATGATATTTCCCCAAAACAAACCTTACGTATTCACGCTAAGCTATTTTTCTGTTTAAAGTTGGATATCAAATTTTCGGAATTTTATTTAATCGTCCAACTTGGATTAACACGCATGGATTAACGTGACGAAAGTCCTAGGTGTTTGATATCACGATTTAAAACTGCAGGATCCATCCTGTATCCGCAACAATACAGCCATAACACCTTCATGCAGGGACTTTCGCCCCACAGCTCTCCTAATTCCAGCTTTATCCTTCATCCTTTTGTCCCAGAGGATCATTGCCAAAGTACAACAATGTAGAACTCAAACTATTTTGATGTATAATAATGAGACCTGTCGCTTTACCATAGAAACCTATGTAACGCCTGTCTTAGTATTAAAACTGTTATCCCTCCATTCCAAAATTCCAAGCCATGGTCCAAACGGCGTTAGTCCAGATTTAGCTCAGAAAATGTAACTAGAATTATATTTCTCCCATCTTCCCATTGCTCATATTTAAGTTACCATGTATCCAAGCCTTCATAATTCCTCACCATCATTTCATTAGCAACGATTAGTTGGCCATTCTATATTGGTGGGCGAGTATTAATTACATCTTTTATACTTGACCTATTGAATATTACGTACTAGCCATGCTTAGTCCCCGCAAAACAGCGAAACAAAATTGGCTGGAATCCATAGCAAGTTTTTGTTTTGAACCGATTGCTGTTTGCCCCCTCCAAGGGTTCAAATTATTTATACGCAAATATTATAATTCTGCAAAAAAATAAATAAATAAATAAAAGATTAGGAACTACAAATCCAACCACACTCGTGGTGAAATAGCAATTTGTATTTATCCATGTTTTACATTTGTTTGCAGACCCGCATAAAACGATTTGAGTTCTGTCACCTGAATGCAGTCACTAGGTTCCATTCGAATAACACGGGTAATTTACGCTTATTATGTGGGTTCCGGGGTTTACTACACTGCCCTACAAAGGAACGTAGTACTAAACCCAATAAAAATTCTGTCCACAACATTTTTTTTTTAAATTATCAAACTAAAGGCTTCAGATAAAACTAACGTGGGGATATACAGTATAAAAAGCTGTCAAAGGTAGTTTGACCAGAATTTGTAGTTCGTTCCGTGAAGAATGAGTAGCGTTGACAGTTACAGCTTTTGACAGAGTACAGCGTCCAACTTGTTGAACGTTTGTAAAATTTACTTAACCTAGGGTAGGTCAGTTGCTCTATGTTTTTCTATGGCGAATATTGCGCATATTCATGCTCATTTTCCTCAGAAACGGTAACGCCTAGAGTTTTGCATTTTTTGTTTGTTTTGTTTTAACCTATGTCATCACGAAGATTTCATACCGAATTTGCACAATTCTGGTATAAATTATACAATTCTGGTACAATTTTTTTTGCAGAAAAAAATAGATTTATGTAACAATTTAATTAATGTCACACTACCAGTAAAACAACCACTGAAACCAGAAAGTTATTCAAAATAAACATCGTTTAGCTTCTAGGGGTAAATAAATAGACAGAAATCGCTAAAATCGGAGGGGGATTTACCATTTTGCCGCCTGTCCTTTTTTAAGGACTTTCTTTTTGGAGGTCCACTATCAATTAAAAGAAAATGAAACAATAATTTATTATAAAAAAAAGTTGTTTGGTTTCCTATAGAAAAACTAAAATATGTAACTTAAACTTTTTTGTAAATATTAAACCTTTTTTTACAAAATTTGCCGCCCTCAGAATATTTTGCCAAGCGCTATAGCTCTCTAAGTCCCCTGTAAATCCGTCCCTACTGTAAAGAATTTAAAGGTAAATTGGAAGTAAGCCCTCAGCGAAAACCATAACGTAGTACAGTAACCACCTTTATGCATTTACGTTGCATTCAAGTGATATGAACAGGATTCGAACCGGCGAACGAGTCTATTACCAGATTACTACCATACCATCTTTACCAACATGGCCACCGTCTTGTCCACTGGTGTGACGATAACTCACTGAACGGGTTCTAGGGCTCATGGCTAAACAGGGCCTACTAATGAACACCTCAGCACAAAATAATAAATTCTGGCCAATAGTTTGGAGAAATAGGAACATAAACTTCAATTATGAATTTTTGGCAAGCCGACTCAGACGCTCGGAAAATAAGCATTGAATCAGAGTGCCTGATATATACAAAAAAAAAACTCTTTACGGAGTAGTACGTACCGTAAAACAATCATATGGGAAAAAAATTAATAAAACAATGAAAAAAAAAAACTTGGGAAAAATGGATTACTGTTGAGAGAGCAATACAAGCAAATATGCCAGGAAATATAAGCCCTATATCTACTGTCGTTCACAGCCGATCCAATTGCCGGACTTGTTCCTATATATACGAAGGCACTCTTGTACAAAGCCAACATGAACTGTTGGTCTGTTGCCATGGTAAACAATCCTTCAGGATATCAGTTCGGATTCTATTCAGATAGCTTAATGCACTGTAAAACTATTCATACATTTGGATGGGTCCGACTTGCGTTTTTCGTTCAGTTTAGTTCAGTTTCCGCAGCGTGGTGTCGTACCAAAGCGCCATTACGTGGCCGACATTTTGATTCTGCGTCGCCTGACGTCAGTCTCTCATAAAGCGAGAGATGTTTTATGAAAGAATCTCGGAATATCCCCGAAGGTGGCTTACCTTGAGTTGCGCTTTATTTTTTTGGCCCGAATTTGGTAAAATTTGGATTTGGCACGATACATTTCAGTTAAGTTTTAATGTATCAAATTTCACTGAAATAGGTTCATTCGTTCTCGGGTTGTTCCAAGTTTACTACGGACGGACGCACACACGGACGAACAGAACGGCATTAAAACGTGCTTTTTGCTTCACAAAACATGCCTTAAAAATCTGCAACTTGCACTTTGTTGTACACGAAGAAGCACAATTGAGCCAACATTATGAACAGCTAGGGATCGTGATAGACTGCCTATGATACCTGGAAGGTACCTGGAATTACCAATTCACCGATCCTAAGTCATCTTACATTGTGTGTGTCGGTTCCAACAATGTTCCCGGCGACCTCCCCCCATAAAGGATTGTAAATCGTTTAGCCGAATTGTTGAAATTGAATCGATCTTCAAGACCCCTGTCTACTGTTTCTGAGATCGGGCTGTTCCCTCGTCTTGGTATCCATCCCATTGCGGAAGATTAAAAGTGTAGCACATACTAACATGCTTTAACGCCAGCTTTGTGTCGATCAAAACTGCAACTTCATTTCCATCAACAATGAATTTTGTGCTGATCGCACCTCCTCTCTCGAGACTATTGAGAACTGCACACCATTATTATCACCTCATACCTTGGACTCTTGTCGTTTCTCGGGACTGCATTGTGCCGAGGGAGGAACCAGTGCAATAATTCACCAACTGGCCAAGTTGTCCAAATTCTGAGTAGCAACAAACCAAATGATTTAAACTGTGTTTTGATTAACGCTAGTCAAATGGCTAATATTGGTGAGTTTCCTTTTTTGCTGTCATGTAACTCTTATGATTTGTTATTCGTTGTAGAATCGTGGCTAACTCCGGATGTACCTGATTCAATGGTTGTCGGGGGCCAGCCTTATAATGTGATCAGGAGAGATAGGGCTTCAAGGGCTGGTGGCATTTGCATTGTTCATCGTAGCAGCACAGACATTATGCTTACCAGAGTAGCCGACAACACCAAAGCTGTATCCCTTATAATGCTGCTGCCATCGAGGGTCAACTTTATTTTTGGGTATATCTCTGATGGCTTCAGTGATTTGCAGCTGGCGTCTGATTTTTTTAACTCGGCCGTGACACACGATTGTTCTTGGAGATTTTAACCTGTCAACCGTAGATTGGTCGCTGAAGACAGACAGTAGTCATCACCACCAAACATTTTAAAATGATATTGCTGGGCGGGCATGATTTTACACAGCTCGTTATGGAACCGACTCGAGGCGACAACATATTGGATATTGATTTAACCAAGAATTTATAGGGTTTGGGAGGAGAATTTGTAACTCTAAACAGTCCCTATTGAAACACGTTAGATTCGTCCCCATTAGTTCAGTCCGAGTTTTCAGAGGGCGCCACGTGTTCTATCTGGTAATTTTTGCTCATTTTTCAGCCCAAATCTAAAGTAAACTAAATTACAACCAAGCTAAACTAAATAATAATTAAATACAAGCTAGTTTCATTTAGTTCAGTTAAATTTTAGACTGAAAACCTGAGTAGAAATTCCCACATAAAACACGTGGCGCCCTCTATAAACTAAGACTGAACTAATGTGAATGTATCCAAGACGTTTCAGTATAGGGTCTCAGTCACAAATTCTCCTCCCAACCCTATAAATTCTTGCTTTAACAGATGACTGGATCATCTTCAACGTTAACATTGGCCCTCATCTGGATTTAAGCGACCATTGCATCATAAATTTCCGCTTGAACGGTTCAGCAAATTTCACTGTTCTGACTCACGGATCTGCTAAGATCAGTTAATTATTACGCATTGAGGGCAGCACTTTTGGAGGAGAATTGGTCAAAGACATTGGCTGAATCGGTTTCGGTTGAGGTCGCCTGGAATAACTTTTGTTCTAGTCTTACAAATAAGGTGGTTCAGTGTTGCATAACCGTAATCGAAAATTAAGATTTACCAACCGAAATTCTCAAACTTGGAAGGAGGAAATTATTACTGTGGTGGCAGTATAAACGGGACCGTTCACTTCTAAATCGGCTTGCTTCCAATGAGGGCAAGTTATAATACTGCAAGGCTTTACTCGAAAATCGTAAGGGAAGAGAACGATCTGCGCTTTCTGATGGGAGCATTGGCTCCCTATTTCGTCTGTATCGTGAAAGAACGAATACTTTCAGATCTATCCTACCACTTAAAGATCACTGACCCACTGATCAACGACCTTAATACTATTTTTTTCTAAAAATGTTGTTTGGACAGCAACTCTCAGCCACCAATGCCCAACGGTCAGGCAGTAACTCGGGAACGCTGTACAATAGTGTAGTTTACCCCATGTAGCGTTTTGAATGCACCTTCAGCTTTAAAACTGTCTCACTCAGTTGATCCTGACGATTTTTCGGCATACATTTTTAAAGAGATCAGATCACATTTATTAATAATTTAAATTATCTTTTTCATCGGGTCGTTCATCTACTATTTGGTCAACTGCCAATGTAATTCCAATTTTCAAGAAGGGTGATGCTGCAGATCCACACAACTATCGGCCTATTGCCTTGACAGCAGTATCACGCAAAATCATGGAAACATCATTTGGGACCATATGTCGGTTTATTCTAAAACTCACAAGCTGTCTGGGAACAACGAATTTCGCTTTATGGGTAGTCGCTCCACTACACATCAGCTGCTGGGACATTAAATCGGTGAACCGAAACTCTGGACGTTGGTGTGCCATCCGATGTAGTACTTTTAGATTTTAAGAAAGCCTATGAATCTTTTGTCCACCGAAAACTTCTCTTTAAGAACAGATTTTATGGTTTTGATGGAGCACTCTTAGGGCGCGTTTACGCAACGACTCGCCTTTGCATTCTCGCAGCTAGAACTCAATCGCGATAGCAAAGGTGACATTGCCATGGTAACAACGTTAAATGGATTAGCTAAATCCCACATCCATCGTTGGAGTAAATATTTGCAGTCTTATAATCCGTGCTAATAATATAAAGAATTCCTCATGACGAAACAATTTTCCAAAACGCTTCTGAACTCACGTTATTTGCTGTTTTCGTTGCGAGGCGGCAGACATAAAACTGCCGCCATGTTGGAATTTGAGGTGATTTCTAGCTTCTAGCTGAGAGAATGCAAAAGCGAGTGGTTGCGTAAACGTGCCCTTAACCTGGCATGAGGCCTTTTTGCTTGGGTGTACCTAACGTGTAAAAATTAGAAACTCGTTTTCGGAACCAGTGCAGACGATCAGTGGGGTTCCACAAGTATCGGTTTTAGGGCCATATCTGTTCATTTTATATTTAAATTATTTGTATTGCAACCCATTCGATACAAGTCAGGAGAAATCTGTTGATGGCCTAAAGCTGCATTCAGCTATTGCAAACCTCAGAATATAATTGCAACTCGAGATTAATTTTGTCTCTCGGTAGTCTGTGGATTGGCAGCTGCCTATTTCAGACGATAAGTGAAAATCCTTTCATATAGGACATTCTAACAGCTCCCATTCATACGTTTTGAACCAGACCACTCTTCCGATGGAGCTAAGGATTGGGCCATTTAAATGTGAAATTAAGGACCAATCGTCGTTTGGTTTAAAGTTGTCTGGTTTAGTAGACACTGGTTGTTTTTTTTTTTTTTTTTTTTTTTTGCTCAAACGCCGACAATGGCACAGTCCACGCGACTAAAACTTTGTTGGCCGCTTTGGTACCATAACAATACCAAACAACGAACCCAAAAACGGTGCGGCAGGTCTAGTAAGTGGCACCATCTCTTCGAAGACTTTGGAAAAGTGTTATAACCCGAACTTGTAGTCCAAGACCATCAATAGACGGCAACATGGCAGGTTTGGTAACTGGCGCCATCTGTTCGAAGACGTTGGAAAAGTGTCCCAACCCGAATTTGAATGCGAATCCCGTCAACAGATGGCACTACAGGGTGGGGTACTTGATTGTACGACGGAATGGCGTGGCCGGTGACTTGGCCACCTGCTCCGTATTATATGTGTAGATAATCGGTAACCGGTTTATTTTTGATTGGATGAACTCTTTAGGTGCTAGAATCAAAAAACCGTTTTTTGGTCGCCATCTCGAATTCCGTGCTAAGGAGGAGAGATCCGGAGAAATTCGATTTGGCACCGGCAGATTCGGATTCGGCATGCCCAAATTAGGGCAAAACCGCCCGGGGCCAATATGTCTTAACATTTGCCGTGGTAAGTTAATTTTTGGGGTTTTTTAATAATAATAATAAATTTGTTGCAAACGCAACCGGAATGGCAAGGACCTGGTGGTCACTAACTGCCATCCGAAGTTAAAACAAAAAAATATAAATTACAAAAGTTTAAGAGTTTAAAAGTTTAAAAAGAAGATGATTGCCCTGCTGTAGACGAAGGGTAGATGGTATTGGATTGGGGTCACGAATGCCTTACCACCAAGGTTAGACCTACCAGGGACACAGTGGTCCCCGATGGCATCGTCAAACGTGAGAGACAAGTGAGGGGAAAAGCCGTATCATTATCAATGACGGTGTCTTGAATATAAAAAAAAATGCATCGCAGTTTAAATCTTGGCCTAAACCAATTGTCAATCTTAATCAAGATTTAAAAAAACAATCATAAAAAAAACAGATGCAGTCACCATAACGATCCGCTCAGACTAAGAATTCCACGCCGGGACCACTCTAACAGAAAAACAGTACTTCTGGTAATTAAGTCTGGCTGAGGGCAGAAGTAATTTATAACTATGATCCCTACTCCTGCTCACATGGCTAAAGTCAAAGCATGGTAAATCTATCTCCAGAAAGCCGCGCAGAATTCTAAATGTTAAAATTAGGTCAGCCTAAAGTCGGCATAGTACAAGGGAGTCCAACTCGAGACGCTTCAAACACAGATAATAAGGCAGCTGTGCAAGGCTAGGAAGCCGCTTCGTAAAACGACGCTGCACCGATTTCAAATGGTCAATGTCTCGCAACAGGTAAGGTGACCAAACCTGTAAAGCATACTCCTAATGCGGGCGAACATAAATTTAAAAAGCACGGACTTAGTTTCTACACAGCCAGAATTTAAAAATCCGATTCACAATTCCCAGATGACGATAAGCATTTACCACTACGTGATCAAAATGAGTGGTGGAATTTAAGAAGGATTCAAACCAAACACCGAGATCCTTAACTCGTGCATGGCGACATTGTTGCAAGCAACGATTGTTGCCGCACACTTAAAAACAATTCAACTCCTTTCTGGAAGTGAACATTTAGGAAATAAATGCGCCATTGGGCCATTTAAATGTGAAATTAAGGTCCAATCGTCGTTTGGTTTAAAGTTGTCTGGTTTAGTAGACACGGGTTGTTTTTTTTTTTCAAAGGTGAATTGTTTCAAAGGATTAACTTAAACATAGCGTTACTTGCTTACTGAATGCTGGATTTCTCAGAGCTTTTTTTAGCCTTCAGTCAAACATACGCATGCGACTTTTCCGGGGCTGCAGCAAAGGGGAAAGGGGCGACGTTTTCGAGGGGTGCGGGAGATGGTGCCAGGGCAAGTGTGTGTGGCGGGCAATGCGCGCTACCGAAGTGAATTGTTTCAAAGGATTAACTTAAACATGGGATTACTTGCTTAATGAATGCTGGATTTCTCAGTGATAGGGTTTTTTTTCAGCGTTCAGTCAAACTCGCATGCGACTTTTCCGGGGCTGCACCAAAGGGGAAATGTCACGGGGCGACGTTTTCGGGGGGTGCGGAAGATGGTGCCAGGGCAAGTGTGTGTGGCGGGCA
>JAHWFP010124301.1:24693-95697 GCA_023313725.1 Lithobius niger | reverse complement strand
TAAACATGGGATTACTTGCTTAATGAATGCTGGATTTCTCAGTGATAAGGTTTTTTTCAGCGTTCAGTCAAACTCGCATGCGACTTTTCCGGGGCTGCACCAAAGGGGAAATGTCACGGGGCAGCGTTTTCGAGGGGAGGGGGGAGGGTGGAGGAGAGTGTGCCAGGGCAAGTGTGTGTGGCGGGCAATGCGCGCTACCGAAGTGAATTGTTTCAAAGGATTAACTTAAACATGGGATTACTTGCTTACTGAATTCTGGATTTCTCAGTGATACGGTTTTTAAGCCTTCACGCCAGCGACTTTACCGGGGTTGCACCAAAGGAAGAATGTCACGGGGCGACGTTTTCGGGGAGGGTGAGGTGGGAAAGCGTGTTTTGGGGGATACGTATGCGAATCTGGGAGGGGGCAGGAGTGTGGGATTGGGGGGTAAAGTAATTGTGGGGGGAGAGGGCATATGTGGGAGCCATTGACATGTTCGGTCTTCGGTTTGATACATTTAAAACCAAAGACCAAATACCTGGAGGGAGGCGGGGGGGGGGGGTGCGCAGCATGTGCACGGGCACAACTAGTATTACATTATAAACCAAAGTCTCAATAGCAGAAATGAAGCAACGACGACCCCCGGAAGGGGAACCCCTACAATGAAAACGGGCGAGTGTGTCAATTCTTTGGCTAGAAGTTGAAAGTGGTACGTTGTTGCCTTGAAAAGAAGTTGAATTTGTCACATTGTTGCCTCGAATAACAATTGGCTCTGCGCGGTCATCGCAGAGGCATGTCTTAAAATGACGTCATGCAAGAATTTTTCACACGGTACGGATTGTGCAAGCCAAAGCGATAAATTGAGAGTGACGAGGAGGGCCTGAATGGCAAATTCCCGTGTGTGGGGCAGTGCGTCTAGGAGTTGGAGGTTCCTTAACGGGGAATGCCCATGTGTGGCGCAGTGATTCTGTTAGCCCTGCTCTTTAGAAAATAAAGAAAAAAATACCCAGTCGCAGTTAATGTTTACGCTACACCGACCAAAAACTAGGAAACAACCACGGGCTAAACCAAACTACGGGCGAAAGAAAACCCCGAGCGAAGCCGGGTACGATGCTAGTGTTTAGAATAAAATATACTTCAGAAAAGGTTCTATTCACATTTTTCGTAAATTTAATCCTTCTGGCCGAAACTTGTCAATAAGTTCTATTACGCCGTTTGTGTATGCTATAGCTACAAAAGCGCACTTGTGTATTATAACTGCTGACTTAAAAAGCTGCAATGTTAGTTCTAATTAAACTCCACTAACATAATTGGGCTTAAATGAAAGGTAAAAGATTTTCCAACAGGGTAATTAAAACGATTTAGTTTAATTAGAAGCTAAGCTACGGTATAGTTTTACTATGTTGTAGCTCTTTGATTTTTGAGCCATTTTACGACAAGTTCTATCTTTAAGCTGCTGCAGTAGAGGTTCTACAAATTCAGATAAATGGACGTGATTAGGCTTAGATGAAAGATGACGATATATATTTTCCGACAAGGGTAATTAAAATGTTTTATATTTAATTAGAAGCTAAGCCACAGCAGTTTATCTACGTTGTAGCGCTTTAATTTTTGTGTCGTTTTACAAGTTTCATCTTTAATCTGCTGCAGCAGCCTTTCTAATTCAGATAAATGAATGTAATTAGACTTAGGTGAAAGATGAAGATGTATATTTTCTAACAAGGGCAACTAAAATGATTAATTTTAATTAGCAGCTAAGCAACAGCAGTTTATCTAGCGCTTGTAGCGCTTTGATTTTTGTGCATCGTTTTATGACAAATTCTGTCTTTAAAGTCGTGCAGTATCAGTTCGAATTCAGGTAAATAGATTTGATTAGGCTTAGATGAAACATGAAGATGTATATTTTCAAACAAGGGCGACTAAAACGATTTGTTTTAATTAGCAGCTAAACTGCGGCAGTTTATCTACGTTGTATCTACGTTTAATTTTTGCGTAATATTATGATAAGTTCCATCTTTAACCTGCTCGTTCTAAAGTAGATAATGGATATTATTAGTCTTAAATGAAAGATGAAGATGTATATTTTCCACCAAGGGTGATCAAAAAGATTTATTTTAATTAGGAGCATAGCAACAGCAGTTTATCTACATTGTAGCGCTTTGATTTTTGAGTCGTTTTACGACAAGTTCTAACTTTAAACTGCTGCAGTACCCGTTCTATTTCAAACAAATAATGTAATTAGGCTTAGGTGAAAGATGAAGATATATATTTTCCAACAAGGGTAATTAAAACGATTTATATTAATTAGATGCTAAGCTGCAACGGTTTTAACATACGACTTGCAGTGTGGTAAAATGACGCAAAAGCTACAGAGCACAGAGCTGCTTTTGCGTCATTTTACCACACTGCAAGTTCCAACTTTAAACTACTGCAGTAGCCGTTCTAATTCAGATATATGGTTGCAATTAGGCTTAGATGAAAGAGGATGATATCTTCATCTTCATTTTTCATCTCAGCCTAATTCCATCCATTTATCGGAATTAGAATGGTTACTGTAGCAGGTTAAAAATGGAACTTGAGGTAAAATTATGCAAAAAGCAAAGCGCTACAATGTAAAAAAAACTATCGTTGCATAGCTTCTAATTAATATAAATTGTTTTAATTACCATAATTGGAAAACATACATCATCATCTTTCATCTAACCCTACATACATGCATTTATCTGAATTAGAAACAGCTACTACAGCAGTTTAAAGATGGAACTTTTCGTAAAAAGACGCAAAAATCAATGCGATACAACGTAGATAAATTGACGTAGATTATCTCCTAATTAAAATAACACATTTTACGTACCCTTGTTCGAAAATATATATCTTCATCTTTCATTTAAGCTTAATTACATCCATTTATGTAATTTAGAACGACTACTACGGCAGTTGAAAGATAGAACGTGTAATAAATTGACGCAAAAATCAAATTGCTACAACATAGATAAACTACCGTAGCTTAACTCCTAATTTAAATAAATCGTTTTGGTTACCCATGTTGGAAAATATATATCTTAATCTTATAAGATGTCCCTATATGGAACGCCCTGGACGGTGATTTGGTGTGTGCGCCTACTGTTTCAGCATTTAAAAAGCTTCTCTATATGAGGCAAATCTGAACAAATTCCTAAAACGACCAATTAATGTGTAGCATTCCCGTTTACTCCATTACAAGGATCAGTGTTAGTGGCTCAACCCCCTTCTGCCATCCTTCCACTCCAGTGGTAAACTTGTTTATTTATTTATTTATTTATTTATTTATTTATTTATTTATTTATATTTAATTTAGAACGACTACTACAGCAGTTTAAAGATAGGACTTATGGTAAAATTGATGCAAAAATCAAAGAGCTGCAACATTAAATAAATCGTCTTGATTACCCTTGTTGGAAAATATACATCTTCACCTTTAATTTTAAAAGCCCAATTATGTTAGTGGATCTTCATTAGAACTAACATTGCAGCTGTTGCAAGTCAGGAATTACAATACACATATGCTTTGTTGTATCTGTAGCGTAAATAGAACTTAAATGTCGAATTTCGGCGAGTAGGGTAAATTTTAGGAAAATAGGAATAGAACCTTTTCTGAAGGAAATTTTATTCTAAACGTAATTGGTAACCGGCTTATTTTCGATCGGATGAACGGTTTAGGTGCTAGAAGCAAAAAAAAAAATTAAAGTTTTTTGGTCGCCATTTTTGAACACCATCTTGAATTCCGGCCCTAGGAGGAGAAATTCGACTTGGCCCCGGGCAGATTTGGATTCAGCATGCTCAAATTAGGTTAAAATCACCCGTTGCCCAAATGTCTCAAGATTTGCTGTTGAACTCATTTCAGAGAGTCTATTTTGGGAAAAACCAGGTTATTTCGAAAGGTTTACGGAGATCCTGAATTCCCTTCAAAGGCAAGTTGGGATTAAAAAAAAAGGTAGGAATTAAGAAAAAAAATAATTAAATGAAGGGGATTGGAACAAATTTAACATTTCTGTTCAGCTAGCTGCCTATTTTCACGCATACAAACATCAATTACCACCGGTTTTTTTTGGAGGTCCATCATCAATTAAAAAAACAATAAGACAACAATTTATTATAAAAAAGTTGTTTGGTTTCAATAGAATAAATAAGATACGTAACTTAAACTTTTAACATTTTTTATTTGTTAAAAAATTTGCTGTCCCACAGATTTTGCAGCCCTGGGCTATAACACCCTAACCTGCCTGTAAATCCGTCTCTGCTGTAAAATAATATGAAGGTAAATTGGAAACTGGCCATCAGCGAAAATCGTACCCTAGAAATAATGTAGTACAGTGGGCCACCTTTATGCACATATGTTTCATTTAAGTGATATGACCAGGATTCGAACCGGCGAACGAGTCCATTACCAGATTACTACCATACCGTCTTTACCAACATGGCCACCGTCTTGTCCACTGGTTTGGCGATAACTCACTGAACCCGTTCTAGGTGTCGTTCATAAATAGGGTTCGATTCCAGTTCAACCAGAATTTTATGTCGCAGTTCAGATTTATTGTAATGAACCCTCGTCTGATTGTAATGAACCCTCGTCTGATTTTAACGGCTGCAGTAGCCGGGTTATTTCGAAAAGTTTATGGAAAGCCTGCATTTCCTTCAAGGGCAAGTTGGGAGCCATATTACACAGATTTAGATTTTTTTAAAACCATTTAATAGAAATGCTTTTGCTTGGGTGCCAGTGGGAACGAAACGAATTTCTGTTTCAAACTTGGCAATAAAGCTAGGAATAAAAAAAACGGAATAATTGAGGGGAGTTCGGAACAAATTACAGCTTTTTTACTTTGGTTTCGTCCTGTTTTTTTTTTTTTGCTTTCGTTTATTTAATTTTGATTTCGTCCAGTTCTGCATTGCGCGGAGTACAACAATGAACGAAAGCAAAATATATGTGGACAAAAGCAAACAAAAAGGGCGAAACTAACTTAGAAAACGCTGTAAGATATCTCTCTGCTCAGCAAGCTCCCTGTGTACGCGCATACAAACATCAATCACCCCCCCCCCCCCCAACACACACACACGCAAACTACCCTTAGATTCCTAAAACTGTGAGTTTGCGGCATCGCCAATCAAATCGATCACAGCGATATATCATGCGTCTCAACGCATGCCTGGCTACTTAATATTCATGATGCCAAAACAATTCACCAGATAGGCTATCGAATTGTAAAATCTGTTCTGCGACTGATGTCCTTGTCACGGTCGCCAGTACTGTTGTGTCACCACGTGTGTGTTAGCCCTGACATCCCTGTAGCCGCCAACGCAAAAGCATTAAAACTCTTCGGTCACAACTCACAATGTAGTCGTCAGTTACTCTGTGGTCAGTAGAAAGAATTCTTTCTCATTTATTGTTACCTGAGGCCCGAAGCGACGAGGGAGAGGGTACAAGCGTGATCTCATTATACGTTGAGAGGCCAGGTCGACTCTACTCTCGCACCAGGTATGTTGTAATCAAAGCACGAACTCTCCACTACCTGGTCATGGAACTCTGACAGACCTGCTTGCTTTGAGCTGGCTACTCTCTGGCGGGATTCGGCTTGGTTTGCTGGCTGCGAGAGAGAGAGGGAGTGCTAGGTCTACCTGCATTCCTTTTACACCTGTTTGGAGCAGCGTCTCTTCCGCCTAGACGCACGTGGATAACGGCAGGCGCGAGCTTGAGGCTGGCTCGACAGGATTCCTCAGTCGAGATTAGGCTTTGAATGTAAACCCGCGATTAGTGTTGGTTATAGCTGTTGTTGTTACGTGAAGTTGGATTGGGTAACTTAACGCAAAAGTAGTGTTTGAAATCGCATACTTCCAGTTGTGTGCGTGTGGTGTGGTGTTGTGTGTTGTTTTTTTTATTGAGGCCTGGTTGGAATTGAATCAAGGACGAAATCTGTGCTACGTAGCCTACCGCATTCCGACTTGGGTGACACCGCTTTTTTGTTATTTTATCGACCACCATTCAGAGCATCCATAAGTCAACTTGACAACCTACCTTTCAAGTTTTGGAAAGTTTCAAGCCTTGCGGTAATGCTAACGGTAAGTGCTAATAACTGTTATTGTGTAAACCAACTTTTACGGACTTGTGTTGTGTAGAATAGCGCAAAGAGCCCTTATCCTCATAGTATTGCAACTAAAGGAAGAAACATTGTAATGTAATGTGTTACGTTAATATTTTGGGGGATGTCATTATGACAAGCTGTTAGGAAAAACTTGATAAAGTTAAAGTAAGTATTTATTGAGAGTATACAACAAGGTACAACAAAAACAACAAATCATACACTTTTAAAGTCACTTTTATTTTAATTCATACCGTCGTTCGTATATTTATCGTAACACGTGTACTGAATACAGCCATGACTAAATATTTCAAACAAAATAAGAAATTTTCAAACTCGTCACCATGAGCAATATAGACACACAGATTGAGATTGAACCACATGGCTTTTGCAAGTTTAAGTGTGAAAAATAAATAATTTTTTCTAGGCCGTATCCACTCGGCAGATGTTTAGTGAAAAATCCGGAGCATCACGTGTGAATTACGAGCAACGAAAACCTGCTAAATAACTTATGTAATTTACGGTAATTTTGAAAAGTTAAATTTTATGTTTAAATTCAACAATTATAATGTGGCATTACTACTGTGTAATACTATGTATAAATCTTATGTATACTTCAAGTACTGGAAATAGAAAAACGTCGATAGTAAATTTCGTAGGCCTACCTGAACACGAAAAATAACCACTATTGCAATCACTAGTACCAAATCCACTTGAGCAGATGATGAAGTCTAAGGAAGGATAAAAAGTTTGATTTTATATGTGGGGGAGTTTACTTAAAACTGTCACTTGACATTCAAATATTATAGACAAACTGTAACATTTAGAATTATAATTTAAAAAAAACGAGGTTGTCATTCTTTAGCTTATAGGCTATTGTCGACTATTGTTAGCATGGGTGTTTGATTTAAGTCAGTTTGATTTAGCAATTTTAGTCACTGATTTAAATCTCTTTTTATATTTAAATCATTGAGTTAAATAAAAAAAAATGGAAAAAAAAAATTGCAAAAAAAGCATTTAAAATATGCTATGTTGAAATTGTATGCTGATTTCTCTATACCCCCAAAAAAATTCCTCCTACTAGCACCCTTCAAACTTAAAAAGTTCGATCTCTGGTTCAATTCAAATCAATATTGCCGGCATTAGAGAGCTATCGCAAATGAGTGTGATTTATTTAACACAACTGACTATATGTTTTCATGTACTTGTTTTGCAAATTGAAGTGTGACCCAAATTCAGTGGTTGCAGATAAATTACTGGTAGATTTTTTTCCAATAATGTTAACTATGGTAAAGAAAGATAAGAAACCTGAAAAATTATTAACCAAAACCTGAAGACATTCTTTTTTTTCACAAATGTGATATTATTGCTTCATCGATAAAAAAAAATGTTTAAAAAAATCCGATTTAAAGTAAAACGTACGATTTACATCATAAAATAAACCGCTGACCTTTATGGTACAACATACCACAATCGTACACGTGGGTTCGATATAGAAAAAGTTTAATATGCTCATCAATCTTTTGTACGAACATTCGTATAGGACACAACAATGCCGAATGCTAGTAGTTTCTTGAATTAATATGTGATACCGTTGTATCGTGAATGCCTGAGCTCAAATTGCTATTTCGTGCTATTTATAGAATATTCCTATCAGAGAGGAATTCGTAGCGCTAACATTGCTACTTCTCCGCCTTCCTCTTCAAGTAGTGTTTGACCTTTAGCTTTTTACGACTTTTTTGGCGCCAAGGCTTTCTCCATCTTAGTGCGATTGACTCAAGTCAACCTTGGTTCAATTCTTACAGCTTTCTTCCTGATGGATCCCTATCTTTCAGTTATCTTCCGTTATTAGGAAATGGCAAGCTGTGATTATGATTTAAGGACTTCCGCGTAATGTTATAAATGATGCATTTATTGCGCAGTTGATGTGTAATGACGGAAAGTGTTTGGCTTTCTTGTGGGTTTGGGGCTGTTCAGTAAGTCCTACCGGTGTGATGTATCCTATTCAATAAGAATTCTAACAGTGTGCAACTCCAAAATTAAATAAATTATGTATTTTTAAACTCTAAACTTGCAAAAAAATTGCTTTATATTAGGAGGATAGCGGTAGTTCTTCGGTAATACTGAAACTTCACTCGACGTATCAAACATAATCTGTATTACACCCAAGATGCAGTATATCTAAAATAAATCTAACATATATCACTGTGTAAGAAGGGTTTAACGAAACGAATAGTCTGCGTCAAATACTGACCTTGCGAATGCTGATGTGAGAGAGAAAAAGAAAAGACAACAAAAAAAGACTCGAACCTGGGGTTTCCCCTTATTCAAGACCATGGCTATAATAATCACTGCGCTACCGGTATGGTCCCTGGCTACAGGCTCCAGCAGAGCTCAGAGGATGTTATTGTTTTTTTTTCTTTTATTGAATCGAAACAAATTTCCTGTCCTATTTTTAATGTACTTCGGATAGATTTTATTTTAATTTACCTTCCTATTGTTTTTTTCTGTACGTAACCACAAAACACGCAAACCTATGCAACTTGCCTGAGTGGGGATTAGAACCCATGATCTTTGAGACTATAGACCGCAGCTCTACTCCACTGACACAGCCTCACTCTGTCAGTCTGCCATGTTCATCCGTATAAGGCAATATAACACTACAACACGGTTGAAGGTATTGATAAGTTGTAGCAATCTTTCTGTTCCTAACTTCACGGTGATTGTGGTGAGTCGTGGATCGACGATAAACCACGTGATATAAAACTAGCGACATGGTTTTTTTTCATAGAACCTGTCTATTCCCCAGAAACAACTACTAGAAGGGGGAGGGTGGGGGTGGTTCCTAAATTCACCTCAAAAAATTCAATAAAGAAATAGGTAAGTATATTGCTGCAAATTAAGGACGATGTAACACAAATAGATTTCTGCAGTTAGCTACAGTAGCGCTGCCGAAATATGACTCGAATCCCCGCGCCTTCGAGCCTTCTCTTGCAGTCATTGTAAATTTGGCAAACAGCAATAGACAGTTGGTTATGAATGTTAAATTCTTCTCTGCTACTCAGTGCCTTAACACCCTTACAACAATGAACTTTTTTAAATAAGATTTGAAAACCCATGTTGAAAATGCGTTAAAAAGTGCTGATGTTTCGTTACCACTGTCCGACTTCGTCATGCAGACTCAGTAAAAAAGGCACAACAGCAAGCCAATCGGAGCTGCAGAGTTTATTAAAGCTTTGTGCTTCATTTATAGCCTATTCTGAGTGTTGGTTGTCCTGTGTAACACAGTTTGGGTGCATTCTGTTTGGATGAACCAATGTGTGTAACTGCTTGGATGCAAAAAAACAACACACACACAACAAATATCTAATTAACGACAATAACAATTAGCAACAAATACAAAATTTCGATTTATTTGTTTCTATAAAATACGGTAGCATCTCCCTACTTGTCCTTGAAAATACTGTTGTGACATCAACCTGGCAAACTCTTGACCAACGGATAGAAAAAAATCCAGTTTGGTAATTTTAGAATTAGACGTTGTGTAATTCCAATAGCAGACGAAAGACCATAGAACGTTTTTAACACTTTCCCTTCGTTTCGTTCTTTACTGAAAGTAGCCTAACTGTGATCAACAGAAGATGATCATTTCATTTTGCTGTAGAGTCATACATGTACAGTAAATCATTAATTCTTGTAGCAAGCAGAGGCGTCACGTTGTCAATAAGTATTAAGCCTACGCAAAGCAGTATGAGATAATGTGATTCAGCATTGGGCACCAGAGGGAGCACGATCTACAGGTTAACAATAAAATGAACGATAGGTGATGCTACGACACATGTTAAGACAACCTTGTTGAAAAAAAATACTAAGTCACAAACCAAGAACATCACTAGTTCTCGACAGCTTTCTGTGTTGTATACATATACCACGTATACGCTTTGTAAAAAAATGTACAGATAATGAGACAAAAATGTGGCGACTGTACTGACTACCTTTATCAGAAGCACGGAGACACTACAACAGCAAAAAGATCACATCACTCAGAATGTACAGTTATTCAAATCTGTACTGACTGTGCGAGAACTGCTTAAACTATTGCTTAAAGGCACGAAAAATTCATTGTAATAACTAATAAGTCATAGAAATAACTTCGACTTAAGTGTAAATTTTGAAATAAATTTTAAAAGTCGCCACAGTAAAATTTTAGTCGACAGAAAAGAGCAGTCCACCCCTTCCTCATCCCAAAGACAAAAATCGAGACTTTTTTTAGAGGTGGGAGGGGGGGGGGGGGGGTAGACCTACTAAATTCATTATATCCTATCTCCAGTAAAACAAAATGGCATCGGCCATGGGCCTATTTTCTAACTCTGAAGGGCAAATGTAATGTTTCTGTAGTTAGTTATTTTTAATTTCATTCATACACTTGGAATAAAAAAAAATATTGGTTTGGGAGTGCAAAAATTAAGACGTTAAAGGATTCAGTCAAACGACCAAAAATAAAAAATAATAATTGTAGGACTAGCACATTTTTTGCCACCATCGAAAGTCGAAATCTCTTTAAATTCATTCATTCTCACGACAAGTGAATGGCCAATAGTGCTAAATATTTAGTCCCCAATTGATAATAAATAATAATAATAAATTGAATTTGGTCCCCAACCAAAAAATGGCGACCAGGAAACGGAAGGGTTGCCCACTTACACCGCCCCTAAATACGGTTAAAAAAAAAAACAAACATTAGTAAGTTCGCTTAAGAAATACAGAGAGATCGCGGTCATGTAGGGCACGACGAAAGGCCGAAAGAGTGTGGGAGTGTACAATGTCCTCAGACAAAGCGTTCCATGGAGGTATAACGCGAAGTGCAAAGAAATTCAAGCGACAGTCAAGTCGTGACTTAGCCCGCCTAAGTTTCAATGAGTGTCCTCGTGTCGTAGAACTACCCACAAAGTCGAAAAAGGAAAAATCAAGTGGGAACATGTTGTGCACAATTTTAAAAGTCAGCGAGAGGTCTGCGTAGAGACGTCGTAATTCCAGCGGCTCCAGGCCTGAGCGTTGTAATCTATCCCCAGCAGGGAGATGTCTGAGACCAGTTAGTGACCTAGTAAAGTGGCGCTGAACGGACTCGAGTAGGTCAATGTCCTGGAGTAAGTATGGAGACCAGACTGGGCTGGCATACTCCAGGATTGGTCGCACGTACACTTTAAACGCCCAGACACGAGTTTCAGAATTGGCACGGGAAAAACACCGATTTACAATGTAGAGGCGACGGAAGGCCTGGGCCGCGATTTTCCTGCAATGGGTTGAAGACTTGAGGTCGGACGTAAACCAGACGCCCAAGTCCCTGATCTCATTCTTACATTCTAACTGTAGACCGTTCAAAGTATATGGAGATAGTTGGGGAGAGCTCCCTAAGCAAAAAGAGAAGCACTTCTCGCTCGAGAGAGGCAACTGCCACCGTGTGGACCAAGCAGTGACCTCAGCTACGGTGTTATTTAGCCTGTGATGGTCAGCCAAATCAAGAACTTCCAGACCCGTTTTAACATCATCCGCAAACTTGAGGTTTAAATCATCACCAGACCCAGTTGATGGTAGAAGATCATTAATAAAAATGACAAAAAGTAGAGGCCCCAGGACGGAGCCCTGTGGGACCCCACTTAAAATAGGTAAAAGAGTAGAGCGTGAATCTTCAATTCGGACTTGTTGCTGACGTTCCCGTAAAAAGGCACAAAGCCAGTTCAGCAGTTGTCCATCAAAACCGAATTGTTTGAGTTTGGCCACAAGCTTTGTATGAACCACCGAGTCGAAGGCACGCTGAAAATCAAAATAAACCACATCAAAACCTCTGCCCAAATCCGCAGCTGCAGTCCAGCGGTCCAGAGCTACCAACAATTGTAGTGTGGTTGAACGATTTGGGAGGAAGCCGAACTGGGCAACGTCTAATAATTGGTGTTTTACACAATGATCCAGCATAGTCTTACGTACAATTGACTCCATTACCTTACAAATAACAGAAGTCAGGGCAATGGGGCGATAGTTATTAGGCAGGGATGCATTGCCCTTCTTAAAAATTGGTACAACAATGGCCTGTCTCCAGACCACAGGGATTTCTCCACACTCAAAAGAAAGATTAAATAGGTACACTAGTGCAGGCAAAATTTCCCAAGCAATCTGTTTAAGAAAGTACGCCGAGATACCATCTGGACCTACGGCATGACTGGGTTTAAGGTGATGAATCGACTGCATGATGTCGATGGGGTCAATTATTAATGTCCTACATGTGTTACCGGGATCTAACCCAGAAGGTGTAAGTGGTGGAATAATCCCGTTATCACACATCCCATTCGAAATGAAGATGGAGTTGAGGGCAACAGCCCTGTCAAAATTATTGGTAACGTAAGAACCGCCGACCAAAAGTGGGGGAATAGAACGTGTAGTATCAGTCATCTTTCGATAGTGCCTAAAAAGGGCAGACAGATTGCCCTCGGCAATAACCGCAGAATCTAATTTGGTGTGCCAAGCAGAGACTGCAGCACTGTAAGCTGAACTGCAGGTGTCATAAGCTGCAAGGTTGAATTGGGTACGGGAGTCCCTATAACGACGCCACAGCTGTAGTTTTTTAAGTCCTAATTTGCGGAGATGTTTTGGAAGGAACGCAGTCTTGCGATCTGGGGTCTTGGTGGCCAGGCGACAGACATCGGTACAACCAAATATCAGTTCAAGGAAACAGTCCCAAACCGACTGGATAGAACAAGAATGGTGAGTAAAACATTTTTCCCAGTTGATCTGTCCTAGTAGGTAGCGTAGTAGATTAAAATCAATCTTACAAGTAGTTTGCCCCGTCGTAGAAGACCGAGTAGTTAAGCAGTTTACCGAGAAGGTTACCATAGAATGATCACTACTTCCCAAGTTATCAATGACGCAAGTATTATAAACCAAGCGGTCATCTTGTGTAAGAACAATATCTAGGGTATTACACCCCCTTGTGGGTTTATCCACAAGTTGACGGAGCCCCAGTGGGCGAATAGAGTCCAGGAAAACCCGATGCTGTCGAATAGTCGCCGTAAAAGTTGACCAATTGGCCGAGGCCAAGTTGAAGTCTCCAACTATCACATTAAGGTAAGAGTTATGCATCGCTTCAGTTATGAAGCAACACATATTTGAGATTGCCTGCTCACAAAGGCTATTTGGTAAATATCCTAAAATAAAATTTAAATTTGAGGCGGGCAAGTGTACGGACATTGCTTCAGTATTAACACCAGTTTTTCCATGGGCCACCCGAATCTCAGAGCGAAAAATGATTAATATCCCACCCGCGTGCGACCCGCGATCTCTCCGAAGGACCGAGTAAGGGAGATTTCTGGTAATCATAGCATCAGTAATGTAACTATTGAGCCAGGTTTCAACTATAAACAAAATATCAAACTTAAGACTAGCTAATAAGGCAAAAAATGGTGCAAGATTTTTAACAATGGAACGGGCATTTAAAAGAACGCAGGGCAGATCCGTGTTTTTTTGGCACGTCGCAAGAGAAGCACATTGTGTCAAGTTGGGAATATTAGTTCCCATTACATTGTTTCGTTTTCCTCTCTATTTAGGATCCGTGCCACCTCTCTAGCAAGTACAAATTTCCCTCGTGCCGTGAGGTGTAAGCCTTCCCTATCTTGTAGCTGGCGTTGTGCCCAGATTTGGGAGTCAATGGAGATAAAATTCATGTTTAACTCGATGCACAAATTTCGTAGGAGGGTATTCGTGTGGGAGACCTCACGGTCGTCCTCCGACCTGTTTGAATAAAATCTTGGTGGAAGAGCCAGAATAGTGATATCAGTACCAAACGGACTGGCAAGGATCATATCAATAATTTTTTTTACAAAGGACACAATTCTGTTAGGCCTATCTAGACCGATGTTGTTGGAGCCCAAACAAATTATGAATATTGCATCTTGCTTCACAGTTTCGAGAATAGACGGGACTTTATCGATAAGATCATTTGCCTTTATCCCCGGCCAGGTCCAAGTAAGAGAGTCCTTGTTGCTGCCAAAACCCGCGTTTTTGACTGCGTTTAATCGCCAGCTGGCTGGTGACCGGTGCTAATTTTCCCCTTTATAGAGCCATTTACTTAGAAAAAGTAGACATATTTTTATAGACACACACAGTTGACCATTTTATACGGAAATGACTCTAGGATTCAGTTTTTACTTTTCCTGATCCCCGCCCAACATGTAATTGCACAAAACGCTTGGTTGATAATTGATGCCGCAGGAGAGCAAAAAAGGAAATCTTACAAATTTGCACAAGTGAAGAACCTTTTGTGCAAACCGTAACCATTGCATTTGCGTAAGAGTGAACGTCACGTGCGAGCAACATTTTACAAAAAGCCTTTTCATTGATAGAATAAACCAGTTTGTTTTGAGAAAAAAGCCAAATACTGAACATTTCGCCCGCATAGGATGGGACCAAGAAAGTGTCCAAGAAGGGCCTAAGAAGGACCCTAAGAAAAGACTGGGGAGGGGGATGGGGTAAGTTTGGTTATCGTAACACTGAAATTAACACTAAGGTTGGTCATTTGACGGAGTATTTTTTTCACAATTTTTTCAGGTGTGAAATAAACTACACGTACTTTTTTCTTAAGATAAAGTTTTATTTTTTTGTAGTTCAGTTTCAGTTTCATAGTTTATACACAGTATAGTCACGTTTTTGCTGGCGTAATATAGTGCTAAAATCGAAATAAAAAATAGTGCTGATAAACAATTATCCCTTCACAGACGATAATCATTCAAAATTAAGATCGATTGCGTTGCAGAATCCAGTTTTTTTTCCATCCTTTTGGGTGGGTGGCTTCTTCTTGCACCCTCTATTCATTCAGTATTTCTGTTTCTTTCCAAATCGTGAAGAACTGTGATTGAATGTAGTGCGCTTTCGATCGTATGTCTTGGTTCCCTTAGCCTTTTTGAAATCATAGTCAGTAAGCCTATGATAATTAATGCATCCAACGCAGCCACAGATACCAGAGAACAATTATTTAATGTGATTGCAAGATTGACATTTACGTTTTTCAAGGGGAAATTTAATCGACTGCTGGCTAGCTATGGCTACATCCAACGTCGAAAATCCAAACATAAATAAGAAATTAAAAAAAATCAACAATGACATTAAGCACTTCGGCGGTCACTGTACACTACATATTTTAAAATGGTACTTTTTGTAATGTCGAAAAACGGCGTGATCGAAAAAGAACAGAATAGGTGAAGATAATTTCGTATACTGAAAATAAAAATCGAATCAGCATCGTAATAAATAATCTTCTTGGATCTACAAAGCGACAGGTTTACTGGCTGAAGGAGGGAGAATGTCACCATATCAATAAAAGCATCATAACTTCTTGAAAGTCGCTATTTTTGAAAAATTCATTCTAAACGATGGGTGCATTTTGTAAACATAAATACTTAAATTTTGGTTGCCGTACCCGTCACCCTCGAGTTGCACCTTATGACTACTCAACACTTCTTGGTCCTAGCAGAATTTTTTTTGAACTCAGTCGTAAAAAAAATGTAACTGTAAAAAGCAAAATTTACAATGTAAAAATGTAACAAGTTACGTAATTTTACAGTGTAAGAAAACACAAATTTTCAACTCTTATGGAGCCTCTGAAACTTTAAAAAAAGCCAATTTTTGTTTGTTTATTAGCTGCAGTAAATGCCCTATGTTTCTAAACGTATACCACAATTAACTCTTTAACGACTTCAGGAATTTGCTTCCCCCCCCCCCCCACCACTTATCTTGGGTGCGCAGCTCTGGTTTTTTAAGCAACCTTTTACAGTTTCATTTGTGTGAGGTGTTGCATCCAGCCGTATAAACGACCCATACTCTCCATAGGCTACTGTTTATAACCCGCAGTTTGTGTAACTTAAAAATGATCATCTATCAACACTCCCCCCCCCCCCCCAATCCCATAGCATAAAACTCAGCTAGTATCCTACATAACTTGAAACCCACAACATGCTTCTAAAATGCACTTGTTTTGTATTGTTGATAATACAATAGGTCCAAGTCAACGTTTGATTTAGCCTAATTACTGTTCTTGTCATTGAAACCGTCAGCTCTAGCCAAACCTCTCTCTCAACTCCTCCCTATTTTAAAAAACACAGAACGTACAAAGGTGATCTTGTCAGAAACGCTGGTAGACAAATGAGAGGGCGTCGGGGGAGAGACGGAAAACTAGGAAGGTTGAGAAAATGCCCGAAAAGCCGCTAAAACAAAATTAATTCCATCGATTTCGTTTTGAATTTTACCATTTTCCCGTTCGTGTGCATTTTTTTTTTTACGGAAGAGGGTATACGAAAAACTTCGTGCTTGTTGATATATGCGGGTGTAAGAGGAGGTCCAACTGTTTCATGTACCTGCGAAGTTTTGGGTAGAAAAATGGTTGACTGTTGCTTGCTTGAACCGAGCTGAAACTACATAATCCCAGGCACTTTCTTTTGAAACACTAGTAGTGGAACATAGTGGGTGGAATACTTATTTCACACGTACTAAAAGAGTGCCGTGCCGTTCCGAATCGTGCAATTTAATTTCACACGTAATAAATTTAGCATGCCCTACCAAACTGGGCCGCAATTTTTTGTGTAAGCTTGGCTAGATTTCAAAACGTGGCCGGTGGGGTTCGGTGCCGATGACACGGCACGCTTTTTTTTTATTATTATTATTTCTTGTGAAATCCAACAGGTGCCGAGCCGCGCTACGAAACGCGCTTCAGGTTTCCAAAATGGAATCAACAATAGTGATAAGCTTGGGAGGCGGAAGGAGGGAAGGAGAGAAAGAGGAAGTGGTATTGATCAAGAATGGTATGGAACGGGGACTTAGTAAAAGTCCACATGGAAAACGTGGCCGCCATCCGCAAGTAGTTATTAAGGAAATATTTTATTAATTGTTTAATTTATAAGTGTAGCTTGCCACGACAATCTGTTGGTCACACCATGATTGGAAGTTCCCAGCTTGATCATTGTACTGGAAGAGCTAACAAGGCTCCCCCAGACCCTTTAGCTTGGATTTGTTCGGCTTCCACTGACTGACATTTTATGCTTAGGAATGGAATTAGGACTCCGAAATGAGATAAACCAAGTGAAAATTGCAGACATTCTCCGTTAATAAACGAATTATGTTCTTGTACCATTCACAAAGAATTATTGTGAAAATATTAACACCTGAATACTGTCACAACTCATGTCATGCATCATGTTCTACTTCCTCATATAACATCAGCAACTAAAATGATATTATTCATGTTACTGACAAGGTTAATGTTTACTGCGCACTTCACTGCGTCCACGTAATACAATTGCAAAGTTGCGTAACCGCACAGAGCTAGTATGAGGTGCAGCTGGATGGGTTTCATGTTATGATGGACGCGGCAATGTTGGAATTTACGATCAGCTGCAAGTGGATCATTCGGAATTTCTGGGCGTTCGGATGACCTGACCGAACAGCCAACAAGTTTTGTCGCTTCGAGGCTCGAGGCTCATTTCCATAATGTTGTATACATCCGTTCACGTTCATACATCTTCTGAGTTTTTTTTTTTTTAATGACGTATGGGTTAGCAAATCACTTTAAATTACACCGAATTTCAACATTCCAATGTCTACGTGAATAAAACGTTTTAAAGTGGAGTAAGCTTTTCTTTTGTTTGTTTAGTTACGTCTGACGTAAAGAATGCTGTGTGCCATTATCGTTAACGTGAGGTTGGCCTATCCCTCCAGCGTGTTCCGTTTTTTTTTTCGCGTGACCAGCCAACTAGCATTCATCTCAGGCCTCATTTTAGACCTAAAAACTTTAAAATTGTGACCTTGCCCACTCTACACCTTAGGCGTAAGCGTATAATGGAGTACATTGTCAATTCACAAACAAGTTCAACATTGTGTTTAAAATAAGTCACCTGTGGTAAATGTTGCTTTTATTTTTTAATGGCTATTTTTTTTTCCATTGCTTTTTTTTAAAAAGACAGACGCGTTACGATTGTCAATTCTGTCATTACAAGCTTAGGCGCTGTTGTTTGTGTTTGTTCATTTGAGCTTAAAGAAAGATAGTTTAAAGTAGTTTATATTTTTTTTTTATTTACGTTTTGGCCTTTGCAATTGGCACCATTGTGCGCCCTGACCCAAAAGAGATTAAGCTTTTAAAAACAATTCACAAAAGGAAATTTATATTCCTTTTAAAAAGTTGATAAGAGGACACTCAACTCACCATTCTCGTTTGTTGTTTGCTGGCAAGACGGTGCATGACCACTAGCCATCAATAATACACTACAAACTATAAAGTGTAAAATATTAAAGCCGATAAGCCTAACGAAAAGATACGTGAAATGTGCCTGCGTTTTAAATAACAGGATGTTGCACCAGAATGTTTAAAACGACAACAACAATAAAGCTGTGATATTTGATAGAGAAAGTATACATTATCAGTATTTTTCAGCTAATTTTGTGTTCGTGAAATATTCCTACGATCTCGGTGTGGAGTTGTAATCTAAAGACAGTATCCTCCATGATTGTGTTATGACTAGTGGCAGATTAACAGTAATTAAAGCTGGGGAAAGGAGGGGAAGGGTTAAAGAAACTAAAGGGAGGATTTCTTGCATTTAAATAATAAAAACAAACTAAAAAAAAACATTTTTGAGGGAAAAAAATTCTCCGCCACTTTCAAAACTTTGACGCTTAAACAAACAAAGAAGATAATCTAACAGCTGTACGCTCGAAACTAGATTACTTTCGGGGCTACATTTTTCGGGGTTCTTCAATCAAGTTGTCATCTTTCTGTTCATCACCCTACTAATGATACCTATACCACTTTTCAAAATTTTTCAAGCACTTTTTCAGGACTGGAATTTCATTATTATTTCCCAGGCCATTTCTAGGTGTTTCAAGAACACGTACGAACCCTAAATTACCTTCAGCACATTAATATGATTAGTTTTTAAGCATTTTTCAGTGATACCGTTTAGCCAAGTAGAATACACCAATCGTTAGTTGACCTATATCGTGTACAAAAGCAGAAATGGTAAAAACATTTCAATGCAGCAGTAAGGTTTCACGTGGACTAAACAATCAAACAACACTGCTATATCTGAAACCGTACAGGAAAGTATTGCGTTCCTTTGCTATTTCGACTTCGGATCAGTTAAAAAAACACCTTACCTACAACGTCAAACGATTCGTTTTTGTTTTCTGAAATTTTGAGGATTGAAAAAATGTTAAACATGAAGCGAAATTTTTGAAGAAGCTACGTCAGTGATTCATTGTGGTTTCTTTGTTGCAGCATCACGCCAAAACTAATGAACCAAATTTGATAAATTTTCTGTGCTGATCAAGTGCCACCCGGACAGTGTATTTCCCCACCGGAAATAAAGGAAAATCAAAAGGGAATTATTAGAAAGAAACCAATTGTTAGAAACCAATTGTTAAAAACCAATTTTTAGAAATACAGGGTGAACCAAAATACAGGGTGAAGCCTACGAAACCTGTCTAATAATTTATATAATTTTAACTCCTTTTTAAAAACCATAATTCTTCATCTATTTCTCTCATCATCGTGGGGCAGATGAGATAACCTAGTTTGGGTTCGTGCTCCCTAAAAAAAAACTTCAACAACAACGCACACCAAAAACTACAGAGTGAACAAAAATGATGTACCCATTGTTGAACTCTGCTCTGTTTGAAAGCAACAGTGGCCACGCTTGTAACAATGCCTTTTCTATAATGAGACGTTAGCTATGGGAGGGTGGTATATTTCAAAACGAGTCGGGGTTAGCATAAAAATGGCAAACCTGCAATATGTTCACCCTGTAGCTTTTGGTGTGCGTTGTTGTTGAAGTTTTTTTTTTTAGGGAGCACGAACCCAAACTGGGTTATCTGCCCCACGATGATCAGAGAAATAGTTGAAGAATTATGGTTTTTTAAAAAGGAGTTAAAATTATATAATTTATTAGGCAGGTTTCGTAGGGTATTATCGTGCGCTGGACTTCGCATTGAATAATAAGTTGTAGAACCAAACAAAGAATGCAACACTTTTTTAGGATCGATAATTCTCGTTCACGAGAAACATGCAACCGCATTATCAATCAACGAAAAATTGTTTTGTAGTTGAGAATAAAATGAAACGATCCGGCTAAAAAAAATTGTCGAGGATAGTACAAAAATGAAAAGAGAGGGAGAGGAAGGGAGGGTAGCAGGAGGAAACGGCGGGAAGGGATGGAAAAAGTAAAGAAGATAGGGGAAGGAGGAACGAAGTAAGGGAGGGCGGGGGAGGAGGGAGGATCAACAATGGAGGTGCAAATGCCGCTCTCCCCAGTAATCTCACGCTACATTCCTGTACGTCAACATGTAATGGTGTTGGCACTAGTCATTTTAAAGTGTTTGCTGTCCCTGCGGTGATCTTAACGTCGGCACAATTAAAATTTTCAATTCGTTATTCCTATTAGGTCAGTTTATATTATTTTAGTAGGCCCTACTTTATGATATGACAGCACATATGAATATAGGAGTAATGTAACGCTTGATACAGCAGTCTGAAGCAGGGTGCCCCTTCCCCGAGAGCTATGATTCCCCCTTCCACTCAATCTGGGGAAAAAATTTCACCAGAATTTTATAAAATATTACCATTTCACAGTAGAAATTTACTACTGTTGTCTGAGGAAAATGGAGAGGAGGAATCTGAAGAGAAAATTAAGGGGGGGGGGGCAGAGGGGAAAATGGATGGGGAAAATTAAGTGTGCCCCAATTGTTATTTCGTGAGATGACATTGACATTAGTTTTATTCGTTTTATTTTTTACTGGATTCATGGCATGGCGGGGGGGGGGGGAGTCAAAAAAAATTAAGGTAATTCAAGGCAATGGCGATGGACCCTGAAGAAAATATTAATAATGTTCCTCAATTTTTTTAAATATTTAAAATCATGCACAAATGTTAAAATCAAGAAACTGCCCAACCTTAATATTTCACTATCAAATTAGTATCAAAATATTTATGTAGAATTTTTCTACCACGGATTTGTGTATGGTCCATCATGGCTTCTGCCGTAACCTTTGATCCCCCGTTATCGGGGCCGTAGTAATTGCCCCTAGACTTACTAATGGAAAAAGTAAAAGCACCACACTGCTGAAATATTCCGTAAATTTACGGTACAAAGAAGTGGTAATTTGTTTGCAGTTCTTTTAACCACAAAATAGTATACGTAGAACTAAGTTGAAAAATGGATCGGAATGAGAAATATTGGCTTTGTGCATTAATGTGGCCTCTACCATTACATATGAAACACATGTTCACATCTCGAATCATTCAGTTGTAAAGTTACTCCAAAGATTACGGTTAAAACAATCAAACACAAATTACCACTTCTTTGTACTGTAATGTTACGGTTACAAATATTTAACAATGCACGCTTTAGGTCGTCGAAAGCGCAAATTGGCTGTTAACTCATTGATTAGTATCGAAATCTCACCGTTGAAACATTAAAAATTAATAATAAAATAATGAACGCAGCCGTAGTGAAGGTAGCCTATTTTTCGGTCATGTTGTTCACGGTATTATATGTTAGGGTATAGTTGTCTTGGCCACGGTTTCACCGAGCAGGGAGACGTTTCAATTGGCAAGAGGAAAACTACTTTCATAACACGCAGTACCGTACGTAATGTAGTAAGGTTACCGGAGACCTACGCAAAATTTAAACTGAGGCCCATACCATATACTATACCTTCAATATGCTGGCGAAGAATTTTATACTGATGTTTCCCCCCACCCTACATATTAAATCAGCGAAAAAACCACTAAAATGAGCCATCACCCAACATACTAATCATTGGCTGCGGCTGTGCGGTACTGTCTTGAGTTTTGCTTAGAACTTAATTTGCTCAGTTTTGTTCCAGGTAAAGACAATCTTACTTGGAACGAAACTATGTAAAATTTAAGCAAAACTCGAGTCAGTATAGCACAGTCGCAGGTGACGATAAATATAATTATCATGTAGGGCGATTAGGTAGGGCTTATATTTGGTGATTCGCTTGCTGATACATTTGGTCGGAGGGTGGAGGTTTCAGTATAAATTCTTGCACTGGTACGTCGAAGGGTAGGAGGGCTACCTTTAAATTTGCCCCAGGTCTCCAGTGACCTTACTAGATGTGGCGATGCGTGTTATGAAACTAGTTCTTCCCTTACCGAGTGAAAAATCTTCCCCTACCCGATGAAATTCAGGCCAAGGCAACTAACCTAACCTATAATAGCTTGAACAACATGACGCCTCCCACCAGAAAAAAAAAAAAGAGTCACTAGTACAACAATCGATTCGCATTACAGGAAGTAACATGTTTGTTGCTTTGTGGGCCATCGCCAAAACCAGTGGGAAAATCGGGAAATATCTTTATCCGTAACTACGGCAAAGAATTTGACCATTTTACTTTGAGTGATACAAATATGTCAACAAATGGCTTCGTCATGCAGCAAGAAACGTGTGAACTATACAGTCTACATAATTGTATCCACTCTTCTAGATGGATTGAATTCAATCGATTCAAACTTGATGTGTCTGTGGCCCCCTGTATCCAGGAGGCCCACTTTCATCTAAGCTGTGGATGCCATTAAAGGTGAGTTGTTCTCCAAACATGGGACAAAACATCAACCCTCCTAGTGTCCAATTCCAAAAACGACAGACACTTGGGGGGTTAGAGTCAATCGCAATCCAACATGAGTTATTGACAGGACAGCCCCTCATGAATCTCCATGGGCCATCTTTTCTTGCAATTAAGTACCTCGTCAGCAGAAGATTTGGAGAAAAACTCACCTTTAAGTGGCATCCACAGCTTAGAGATGATCGTGGGCCTCCTGGATACAGAGGGCCACAGACACGTCAAGTTTTAATCGTTCCCGATTGAATTCAATCCATCCATACAATTCATACAATTATGTAGACTGTAGTTCACTTGTTTCTTGTTGCCTGACGAATATAGGAGGACTGAAAATATTTATCTTTTCTGGTAATGCCTATCGAAAATTCGCGGTACTGATGAGTATTGACATTTTGAGTTTGAGCATCATTTGTGCACAGTTATATTCGTAACTATTAAGAAAAACACATTAAAATTTGTAGGCTGTAGAACTCCATACATCTTTTTGCCTAAAAACGGAGACTTTTGAGTTTTCTGTACCCTTCCAGCAGTAATGTCTTTATTAAGAAATCTAAAATAAAATATGATATATGTGATATGATATTCAGTTAAAAGAAAATTGATACGATATAAATATGATATATCTAAATGATTATAAAAGAAATTTGATTATTGATATTAATATTGATATTTAAAACAGTCTGATTATTGATGTTATATCAAAAATCCAGAAATAATTAACTTCCTCTACCACTAAAAAAATATAGTGAAAAAATAATAATAAAAAAATTAATTATCCAGCCGTGGATCAAGCAAAAGCAGTTGAAGCAAGCAGTCTGTCATCAAATTTTGCTAACTTTGAGAGAAAAAACTATTAAAACGTAATATTGATATTACTATTAAATCACTTTGACATTAATATAATTTTGATATTTTTTCGAATTTTGATATGATATTGATACAATGTCAAAATACAAAAAAAGGAAAATTTTCTAATATTTGATATTAATACCAATAATCAAAAAGACATCCACCAGGCATGGTCCATTTATATTAAAAATTGTTGGAAGATTTGTTCTACAGGTACATATTACCCAAAATTTCGTATTTACATATAAGAATTACTTTGTAATTCAAAAGTGATATGTTACAATGAATATTTTATCACAGTTTTTCAGTTTCTTTCCCACACCACTACCCCCCCCCCCCTTCTTCTCCCTACTCAACTCCGGTCACGCCACACAGGGGATAGACACCACGCACTCGGCTACTCGTTTCTTAAGCCTCGTTTGCCCAAGGCCTTTAATTTCCAAGACCTTCAGATTTAAGTGTGTCCGTCAGTGAAAATAAAGTGTTGTAAATGCTTCCTATTTTTTTTTATGGCGCTTTAGCCAACTACTTCCGTGACCATGGCGTGCGTTGACACTGTGCCGTGCGGCTTGGCATCATCATAAGAAATACTTGCTTACATTTCGTGATAATTGGTTAGCATTTATTTCACGGTGTTGTGATGAAAGCGTAGGCTTAAATGCAATACAACCTCGAACCTAAGACAATCAAGGTTAAATCAATTCAACCTATTGTTTAAGAATCTGAATTCCTCCAGTCGATAGGAGATTTTCTTTTCCAGAACTGGATCGATGGGTAGCCTATGCCAGGGTTGTCACGATTATAATTGCTTGATTAAAATTGAAATTCACCTGATTATAATCAACGACTTTAGGTTGACACAACAACTGTTGATATACAAGTACAAAAGAACTTAAACAAACCAATAAAATGCACTGCTGTTGAATTTTCCGCACTCAGCAAACTATGTCTTGTACTTTTTTTGGCCTGATCCATACAAAAATATGCAACCGATTAGGAACAACCAAAGTAGGAAATTAATGGCAACATTCAAACCCATAAATCGGAAACTAAAGGACTTTGCAACTTATTTTAGGCGGCAACTGACAAATGCAGCTCATGTATTCATTTAATCAGCTCATGTATTCATTTAATCAGCTCATGTATTCATGTAATCAGCTCATGTGTGAGGAATGTGCCATTGTGCCACAACGCCTACACCAACTTTACTAAGTATTATACTATGATGTGCATGTAAACACTGAAATATACACGTGGTAATCGCGTTTTAGACTTTTAAACTTAAAAGAGCTCAACAGGTAATGACATTTTGACAGTAGCAACTGCCAAGCAAGAAGTAGTGCAAACTCTAGCAACTTCAACTATGTCACAATTATTGTTGTAAACTTACATGTTACTAAATTCTCATTATAATCAAAATAATCTTGAATTATAACCAAAATAATCGATTATAATCTAAATAATCCGATTAATTCGATTATTTTAAAATAATCATGATTATTTCCAACCCTGTCCTATACATACGAATTGTGGAGTTGTTTCCATAACGTACTTAAATCCATTTGGGCCCATCTAGAATTGCCCAGTGTATGCAATCAACTCCACTATGTCCACAAACATGGAACTGAATCAATTCATTCCAAGTTAGGGAATTGACTTGGCACCAGTCACTGTTTAGGGTATTGACATATTTAAAAAGGTCTAACATCGCAAAACACACAAAAAAAAAGCGATTATGTTTTGCAATGATAGGCTTTTAAAAAAAATGTCTATACCCGAAACAGTACACGTCAATTGCGGACTTGGAATATATTAATTCAATTCCACATTTGAGGGGTGGAAGTGATTCAACATTGGGCAATTCCAGATGGGCCCAAGTAAATTAATGGAATTTATTTTAATGTTCTTCAGTTCCGCTTGACTTGATTTGGACTTGTGTAGTTGCCGAAATTATAAAATGACTTGGTATGAATTGACTTCTTGGCCATCAGTTAAGTATACGTTCCACTCAGATTGACTCGACTGGGAATAGCATTCCGCACATTTAATTTGATTTGAAATGCCAAGTTTTGAAGATGTTATTCAACACGAATTATACGTGCCACAGCATTTAATTCAGGCCAATTCCACGAAAATTCAGTTCAGTTACACCCAATTTCAGCCCCAACTTCACCAAAATGGTCTAAATTATGGGCCCCTTACTATATTTTTCCGCAATTCGCCGAAAATTGTGTTCGACTTTCGTGGATTTGGACGGAATTGTCAAATTATTTCCTTATTGAGCCAGTGTTAACTGGAATTGAGATTGGAAGTGACTTGTCAGAATAAGAAATGAAAAGTAATTGATTGGAGCAAGAATATACAGATGTATGTAAATTCTTGGTTGGAATGACAAATAAAGAATATGGCAATGAATTGAATTGCACTGAAACATGGCATTCACGTGGTTGGAATTGAATTTAACTGAATTGTTTGTCTGAATTATGTGGAATTATGGCAGAAATAGACTTTACCTGCCCTTTTAATAGGTACTTGACTCAAATCCTTTGAAAGAGAGTTACCCTAACACTCATTTCAAGAGAACACATCAAATCCGTTGCTACATTATTTTATTATAAAAATGCACAACAACGGATGTAGCAACGGACGCACCGAGTATTCGGTAATTATTCGGTATTCGGCCTCTTCGGCCAAAAATTCAAGTATTCGATATTCGGTCGAATACTGATTTTGGCCGAATACTGATATTCGGTTTTCAGCCGAATAGCGTTAAGATTTGTTGGTATTCGGCCGATACCTTTTAGTATATATTTATGCAATTTAACGAAATCCGATAAACGGCTGTAACAGTGGTGTCTTAATATGCAATTGTCTTAATGTGAGAACGTTTAGCTAAGCATTTAGTTTTTGGTTTGTGTATGGAATTGTCTTCTGACATTTCTAAAAGAAGGAAAAATTATCAAATATGTTTAAATTACAGGTATTCGGTTACGTATTCGGCCGAATAATTCGGTATTCGGCCTATTCGGCACAAAACCGAATAATTCGGTATTCAGCCGAATATGTAAATTGTTTGGTGCCGAATATTATTCAGCAGTTCAACTATTCGGTTGTATATTCGGTATTCGGCAAGTTGAGTATTCGGTTGTATATTCGGTATTCTGTATTCGGCAAATTTTGCATTCGGTGCATCCCTAATTTTATACAATATGGGGAAAGAATTAGGTACTTTTTATTTTTATGTGAACCTATAAAAAAAATTGTATTTTTCAGTCGTTGTATAATTTTTGTTTTGAATCAAAGGTTTGTCCTTTTGGAAAAATTCGTCGAAACTGCAAACAAACGTGTGTTTTTAAACTGAGTTCGTACAATTTTTTGACTACGGCATCTAGTGGCAAGAAATGATACCAAAAGAGGAATACAAGAATTCTTTCTTAATGCATTGGTCTTTAATTGTTCTTTTTTGTATTTAAGGGCTGGTTATTTATAAGTCAAAACTAAATTTATTAAGGTTGTCGAAGCAAACAGTCTGCATTAACGACTGGCATTGTGAGATACAAGTTGTCTGACAAAGAAACATAAGACTGGAACCCACGAATTCCCGCATGATAGGACAGGCGCTCTAACCACTGCGTTATCAGGGCGGATCCTGGCTGTAGGCTCCAATAATTGAGCTTAGTACCTGTTTAGTCTTGGATTCTTACAAATACAATCTTTAATGTAGACTGTTTGCTTCAAGTAATATAAATGCGAAACTATACAATTATTTTAAGCAATTACTTTAACAAAGGCCACAAAGACTGCATGTTCTTAAAAATAAAATTATCTGAGGGAAATCATCAGGTCCGAAATTCCTTTGGTAAAAAAAAAAACAGTTGCGGATCATGACATCTCACAGTCCAACAATTGTTAACCAGCCAGTTGATGACTTTTTTACTTTGACTAGCTTTTGCCAAATTAAATGAAGAATTAGAGACTGGTTTATTAATAAAAAAAAACTATTATTGGATCCATTTCGACGTTGATTTGTATCTACTGTATATATATATATATATATCATAACAAAGAACAAAATTGGTAAAAGGGGCCGCCACGCTCCGAATGGTTCGGCCCTTCAAAGGAGTGATATCAACACACCAAAACATTCGCCAAGTTAATCGCACCAACTAATAGTTCGAAGGTTAAATGAAAACTAGAACATTGTTACTTTCGATAGCAATGTTCAAGTTTTCATTTAACGTCCAAAGTATTATTCGGTGCGATTAAGTTGGCGAATGTTTTGGTGTGTTGATAACGCTCCTTTGAATGGCCGAACCATTCGGAATTTGGCGGCCCCTTTTACCAGTTTTGGTTTTTGATATGATATCACTCCTTTTTTTAAAATTGTGTATTAGATTCAACTCCACTACCTAGCAGATTTGTAATAAAGTGCCGCGTCAAATTGGTTTTCAACAATTTGCTACTACCTTTTGCCTAAGGGCCGAACCATTCTCAACTTGGTCACCTCTTTGTAGGTTTTTAGGTTTGGTTTTAATTTTGTTGTAATTTGTTTGATATCACTCTTTTGAAGGGCCGAACCACTCTCAACTTGTTGGCCTCTTTACCAGTTTTTGGCTTTGTTTATTTTGCTTTGTTTTTACAGTTAGTTTATTTTTCGTGAATTGGATGTGAATACAATTTCTTTGGCAACGTTGTTTACATTTATCGATTATAAACTAGTGTGTGTCTAGGCACGCACTGTCCGAACTTTGGCCGTCCAATGAGAGACGATGCCGACAATACTAACAATGGTTATAACAATATTTTCGTACTTACGCGCCCTCCCACGCCATCCCCGTTACACCACTAGGCTCCAAACCATAAAAGGTACCCATTCGTCCAATTTCATAGCTGGAAGCCTTCCCGTTATCTCGGTATCGATGAATAGTCACCCTATGGAAATTAATATGGGAGATGAGCTAGTAACAGTAGTAACACATTTGCAACGTTATTGAGAGTCAGATTTTGCATTGAAACCATCTTAGCTGGCATTCCTACACGAGTTAATTTTTGTGTTAAATTTCAACACAATTTAAGCTTTTGTACCGCATTATTTTTTTTTATCCAAGTACCTGAAATGTGCCCAACTCTCCTTCAGGATATAAGACACTTGACGCTATGGCATCGTGCTACAACGGTTTACAACCTCGACAATTGAATTGATACGATGTTTGCTGTGATGTTTGTTGCCTAACTTGGCGCGACACACTAGCGTGTGTCTAGATTTCACAATGTACGGAATAAACGAGGAATGAGAAAAATCAGTCATCGTGACAACCCATTCAAACCCAGCACGTTAATGTGACAGGAAGAGCGTGTTCATTCCTAACACGGTAACACTGTAAAAGGGCGAGTGATAGACAGTGTGAAGGGTAATGTCCATTACGTAGTAACAGTCTGTAACGAACGAAATATTACGACACGTATCGTTAATGGAAAACTCTCTGCGTACCAAAGTGAGCTACAACATAAGCAGTGTCCAATGGACAACAAAACGGGACAGTGTGACAACATGGCTTCCTACTAGGCAGGCATTATGTTACACCGGGAATAGCTAATTATGATTATTTTTCAATCCTAATATTTCCTTGTAAACCTTTCTTTTACAAAGATTCGTCGCTATGTATTTATGATTCGTCTCATATTCTTAAAATTGGTTTGTACTTACTTATTCGTACCTGAAATTGTAAAATAATTTTGATTAAGCAACGGCAAAGAATTTCTTACTCCCTGACGAAGATGGGAGGACTGAAAATATTTATTTTTCGGATAACGCCTATCGAAAATTCGCAATACTGATGAGTATTGACATTTTGAGTATGAGCGTCATTTGTTTACATTTATGATTAAGTAACGTGTATTTTACTACCTGGATAGGCTATAATTTTTGTTCCTTATCCAGTCCCCTCGGGGGGGGGGGGGGCGGGGGGCGGTGTGCACGGGTGCGACACTGCAAGCAGCCAAAAAATGAAAAGGTCTATGAACAAAATAGACGTATACGTTTAAAACCAGGAAGAACACCCCAAAAATGGAAAATATGACGTTTCGGCTTAGAAATTAGAGCTCTTTTCAAGTACATAACACGAGAAAAGCAAATTAAAGGATAAAATCACGAGTCTCTTGTAATTTTATCATTTTATTTTCATTGCATAAACATTTTAATTTCATAAAGGATTCATTTACTATTAGAAAAAATGTAAGGTCATCAAGAATTGTGCAGTCATTATAAATCGCCAAAACGCTAAGCGTAATTTGAAAAATTAGTCCCGTTACAAAACAGATTTCTCATCGTATTGTAGACTCGTTCAAATGACATTGCACAACGCCAAAATGGCAGCCTCCATGTGATTTCGTGTGTGGTAACAAGCATTTTGCCTGCTGCTTTTTAACGTTTTAATTTTCACTCTGAAGATGGTGCAGTGTGATTTAGCGCCGAGTAACAAGTATTTTCAATACTGTGCCAGTAACTGCATGATTGTCACTTAAAAACTGCTCTAATTTCTAAGCTGAAACGTCTTCTATTTCTTGATTTTTGTGCACATTCCTTGGCTTTAAACGTTTCAAAGACTTTAAGGTATGTTATTAAAATTTTTTTGTATGAATGGAAATGTCTGAAATGTAAATGAATGGAACTCAAGGTCAGTGGACTAGTAGTAAACATTGGGTTTCCGTTGGTATGGTGAAAGATTCCCACCAGATTTGTCCGTTAAGCTGAGATAAAAATCAACCGCTATCTTGGAACAAAGAGATTAGGTTTAATTAACCTGGGATTGTGCAGGGTCATCTGGACTCGTCACGGTCCGCCATATTGTTTGTCATGGTGATTTATTGCTCTTCACGAATGAACTCAGTGCCAAGAGTAAATTCCATATTCTCTTTAGCATAGCTTGTAAAATGCATTCCTGTGGGTTGCGGTTGGCGGCCTTTCGGACTCCGAAAAAGAACTGTTAATTATCCTTAACGTGGACCTTTTCGTTTTTTGAAAGGAACATGGTGATAGGAAAAACTTTTCGATTAAGATGACGTTTGGTAAGAGAACTGGTACAAGCATACTCTACTTCGGACAGTACATTAAAAAATCATCGTTATAATAAAAGAGTTTCTTGTCCTGTACTGGTGTGTGTGTGTGTGTGTGTGTGTCCTTCTGTAGCCACGATAGTTTTTAAAGCCGCTGTCCCATTCGCATTAAATATTCCCATGCGTTAATATACCCTATTTGTCGTTTCACAAATCAATAAAACGGAGGAAAGGGTTTCAGAAATGTTAACTCTGAAATGTAAAATTTTCACGTCGTTACCCCAATATTGGTTTTCCTTTTTCTTCAAGGAAATGAATAAAAAAATTAATTTAAAACTAAAAGGTTTGACGTATAAAACAACAATCTCTTTGACTTCTACTCTTCCCCCATGTTTTACCGAAACTTCTGCTTCAGTCGTGGTCATATAGTCCCAAGCCGAGCGGGTGGTGCTCCCGTGGAACAGCCTGCCTGAGCATATTGTTTCTGCTCCCTCGCTGAATAACTTTACGACTTGACTTGATGCTTTGCGGGTTTAATCCGTGCTTGTAGGGAGGGATTGGGTGGGTGTCTTTGAGTCTCGGCTCGGCACCGTCTTTTTCTCATCTTAATCAAGCAAGTCACGTCTTGAATGAAGACAATTTGAAAATCCTTCATCTCGAAAATTCTCTGTCTCGTCTTCAGTATCCAAAATCGAATTAAAATAATGGCTAAATAAATGCCATAGAATTAAAACCAAACCTAACACAGGCGGATTGGGGGTTACCTGTTTCACCGAATCTAGTTTCGCGAAAATTTTTCCCGTATTGCTGAAAATTAAGTCCTGCTTAAAATGCGGCAAAAGGGGTATTCCCGTTTCGGCGAATACCGTTTCACCAAATCAAAACATTCTATAATATTAGGGAAGTTAAAGCAGTGTTCCTATACTTGTAATGAATTTGTGATTAGTTGCGGTTTCTCGTGTTATACATTTATTTAGCCGCAAGGAGCATGGCTAAGCAGCGAGTCAAAAGGAAATTTAGACAAAAGTTGATTGGACCAACCTGCATTCAGTGATATGGGAATTCCCCTTTCCCTTTAAATTAATACCGTACGAAATGATTAAAATTCGGCCAAGCAGGTATGCACGGCTAACTTCTCACAACATTGTTTATTATTGAGATCACTTTAATTTAATTTAGCTCTTAGTGTAGGCTTTAACCCATTTTTTTTCTACTATATTGGGGAATTTCGATATTTTGGATACTTGAGGTTGTAGATTTTCGAGCTTATGGATTTCGAGAATGGGAGCGGATAAGTTGATGTTTTCGAAATTGGATACATTCCGCTGGTTCAACCCATGCATCAACCGTATTTACAGCTTTTGTACTCATATTTTGGATTTTTCTGGTCTCGTCGCTGCAGAATAGTCGTGAAATTTCGAATTACATGTTTTGTTTGGTTATTTTTACTTCCGAAATATCACAATCTCTTCCACGCATTTCATTCTGATCTTTGTTTGATCATTTTCGGTCTGACAGTTGGCCAAGTTACAACTAGAAATTTCGCCCAGCGAGCGGAACAAACTGATGTATGTACCTAGACCATAATTTTAAAAGGTATAGAATGAGATGGCTGATGAAGCAATTTGTAAGTAGTGACTGCTCGGGAATTGCTATATGTATACCAGGGGATCAAACACTATTTGATCTGGACTACAAATCCACCTGGCGAAGCAAGGCACGATAGAGGGAGCGAAGCGAGTAACCTTTGCTAGTATTAACGTTGTCGTCCATCTACTCTCGCTCTGTGATTGTTCTAACCTTTTTTCCTTTCAAATCCCCACTTCCTGTCCAGCGTAGAATTCTTCTTTTGCATGCTTTTCATAATTTCACCTAAAATGCAATTGAATTTCACGTTTTGCCTTATTTTTGGTAATTTACCAAAACAAACTGAACGAAATATGAATGCTTGCATTATGTTGGTTTTGCTGCGTAGCTCAGTTTAGCTACACTGGTTCAACTAGGCATGACGATAATGCAATACTTCAATTATTTTATAGCCGTATACGATAGTGTCATCGCCTGGCTTTCGTTTTTGCATGATTAAGGGGTAGTTTATGCAACCACTCGCTTTTGCATTCTCGCAGCTAGAAGCTAGAAATCACGTCAAATTCCAACATGGCGGCGGTTTTATGTCTGCCGCCTCGCAACGAAAACAGCCAATAACGTGAGTTCAGAAGTGTTTGGGAAAATTGTTTCGTAATGAGGAATTCTTTATATTATTGGCACAGATTATAGGACTGCAAGTATTTACTCAAATTATGTCGGATTTAGCAAATCCATTTAACGTTGTTACCATGGCAATGTCAAGTTTGCCATCGCGATTGATTCTAGCTGCGAGAATACAAAGGCGAGTCGCTGCGTAAACCCGCCCTAACGCAGATAAACAACAAAATTGCACTATGGAGCACCGACCATAAATTCATACTTATTGGTTATGGAGCAAGCACTTGCAAAGGCCACTGGATAAAAATTGAGGTGATAACAACTGCGCCTATGGGGAAGCCAGCGCTGTGAGAGCGGCTTTCTTAGGCCTAAAATACGTCGCTTTGACCAATACTTCAAGCTGCGAAACGTGTATTAAGGTTGTAAATCGGATAACAAATAAAAAAAAAATCGCGCATTTAAGTTTATGTTCACGAAAGCCGTTTTCGCAGCAATCCGTCTTCAGAAACCACGCTAATGTTTTAACCTCCGCTTACACCCATTGCCCCTTGCAGCTAGTTCAATTAGTGGCTTCCGATACGAATTCCGCAGTGAAGAAAGCGTTATTACCACTGAACCTCTACTCTGTGGAAGTGACTCAAAATGAGAAAATTCATTCCCTAGGTACCCTATATTGAATAACTTAGCTGAATGAATCATGGAATTAAAATCACAGAAAAATAATTAGATAGTGCTAAAAAATGAATAGACTCTGAATGCAAATATGGACTTCTATTTAGTGTTACTTGGCTTCATACATCTGGTTTTATGCGTTTGGGTCCCGAATTAATTTTTCGTCATTATTTCTTTAATGCGTTTTACAACGAGGACGCTTACCACTGGGGTATGCTTGCTCGCTTTGCTTAGGTCCCCAGGACCACTCACAAAAAACATTCACAAAGACCCCTAACTTTTTAACCCCTTTGTGTAAATGTCCACGCAGAATCATGCCAGAACTCGAGAGAGGTTGTATAATTAAAATAGATCCACAGACAACAGCAATCAGCATTACGACATTGGGCAGTTCAGCAACTACAATTAATTGTTATATCTTAATAAATGCAAAGCAACGCATCGCGAAAATCGCACGACGGAAATTGTATTGTTGCCAATTTTATTGTGCCTACATAAATGTTGGAAAACCTTTTTTTTTTCAGACTTATAGTGATACGCGAAAATAGTGAGGGCGATTTTTTTTACGGTTAATTTTTCAGTTAATACCATTTTAAACACAATAACCGACGGAATGGAGGTCAGAGCCGGAGCAAGGCGTTCGAGCGCCCGGGGCCAGTAGCCTTTTGAGCGCCCCCTTTGTCGCTATTATACATCAGATTGATACCTCCCCTCCCACACGCCTCTTCCCAAATCTACCCAAATGAACGGTGTCACAGAGAAAATGCTAACACACTAAAAACACACGAATCATGAAGGGGTGAGGTGGGTAGGCATGAGACAAAAATATTTGTCTACGCAAGAAGGATTACAATAATTGTATTTAGTTCGTGATAGAGCTGCCCTCTGACTGGCAAAAAAAAATAACAAGAACATGAATATGGCAACAAATATTTAACTATCGATTCGGAATTTGGGTACTGTTCACAATAAAAATGTTAAACATTAAAAAAGGAGGAAGCCGAACTTTCTTAATTGTGGACTTCATACAAATTGTGGATTTCATACAGCCGCCATATTGGATGATTTTCCAACGTGATGGCTGTGTGACGTCCACTGTTTGTGGCAGCTCCAACTTTTTTTTTTTTAGTGTTTTACCATTTTTATTGTGAACAAGTACCAAATACCTGGTCGTAAAATTAAGGATTTATTGCCAAATTCATCCAAAGAATTCTATATTAAGAATCATTCTTTTCTTAGTATCCAAAGGGTGCCTATATACTGCTGCAACTCACAAACTAGTTTTTCAAGAACAACTGCATTTAGGCTTATCTTCGCCAAAAGAGCATTTATTAAAAGTTCAACTTTTTTTTTCAATTTTTTTTTTGGAGGTGGGCAGCATTTTCGGCGCCCTTTCACCTTTCGGCGCCTGGGGCGGCGGCCGCCTTCGCCCCCCTCTTGCTCCAGCACTGATGGAGGTTACGTTTTTTTCATGGTTAGACTTTTTTTCATGGGTTTCAAGTTCAGCCTATCTAGGCTATTCCAAATATTAGGTAAACAAACAAAAACTGTATTTTTTTGTGGGGGAGGGGTGGAAGCTAGGAAAAAAATGGTCTCAATTTTTATCGGTTCGGAATATCTAATACGCTAAAAAAAATGTGCTTATAAATAAATCGTAAAAACAAACATATTATATATGTCATGCATACAAACTGGAAATTTGACTCTGTTTCTTGATGCCACAATCTTCAGGATGTTGCATCACAACTTTCATAATTTGTATTCCAGTGTTACACTTCATCACGTCATCTGGAAGTGGCAAAAGTTTAAGAAATTATGGAAGTGGCAATTAATGTCAATCAACAAAGACCTAATTTGTCTTTTTTTTTTAACGATGATAAGTTGGCTTCTAGTTCTTGTTGTATTAAAGAGGTCTATTTTGCATTTGCGGGCCAAGTTCCTAAGTCAAGTAATTGCTGCCGGCTATTTATTTATATTTTTTAAAGTTGTTTTCTTCCGGCCTTCAAGTCAGCTGTTTCTGCGTTCATCAATGGCATTGAATGAAGTGACGATAAGTTGTTCTTGTAATGCAAAAAAAAAAAAAAATCAATAAACGGAAAACTAATGTAAATAAAAAAAATAACAGTTTTGTTTGGGAGGTCAATTTCGATGCATTATGTATGTGCAGTTAATCCACTTCGTGTATCCGAGCTGTGACGCACCTAGGAAGTTTGATGGGTGGAAGGGGGGGGGGATAAAATTCATAGAGGGGCCCAAATCTATGGGGGGGGGTGCTGTTAATCAACCCACTTTAAGCAATTTTAGTACGAACTGCTGAGCATTTGCCAAGATATTTTCATTGATCAAGAACGAAAGTTAGAGTTGCGAAGACGATCAGATACCGCCCTAGTTCTAACCATAATCGTCTAAAAAACCATGGCAATTTTCAGGATTTTTTCAGTTGCAATAAATGCCGTATTTATCTATTTTCTCCAAACTTTACTCTTCATTTCGGGTCTTCAGGGATTTTTCCCCCTCCCCCTCCGGGTGCGCCCGTGCGTGAAAAGAAAAGCCATAGGAATAAAGCTAAATTGTTTTTTCTTTGCTTTTTGTTGTTGTTTTGCTTGTTGCTTGTTTGCTCGTTGTTGTTTTTGTTGTAGGTTAGTTTAGTACAGTAGTCTTGTCTCGAATTTCACTAGGCAGGAAGTGTTACCAAGAAGCGTATTTTTTTTTGCAACTTTTTTTCCGTCTATTTTTTTCGCAGCTTTTTTCTTTCGTCTGTTTTTTCCAAGCTTCGTTCTCGTCCCCCCCCCCCCCTAAATTGGGTGTGCCAGTCTAACCAGGAGTTTATAAAGAGTGACTTCAGTTAGGAACAAGGAGTATTAAGACTGACCCAGCGCATGACGGATTACACCGTCCTACTTGTCGAGTTTTTGTGCGACAAAATTCATCCATGTTGCAAAGAATAGCCTACTAGAAAGGCATCATTTTCATTTGGTGATCGCTCAGTTGTAAACCTGTTGGTGTAAATCTACAGAATGGTAATGATGCTTGTTTGATTCTAGGCAATGGGCTGATTTTCTATTTCAATATCTCATTAACAAGTCGTTCTGAAGATGACAGTTACTTGGCCGAGCAAGAGATGCTACAGTACGTGTGTGTTCCATTGTGCTTTAAAATTTAATTCAAAATATTTTTCGTAACCACCTCACGTGTATGATTTCTGCCCTGTGCTCCACTTAATGATATTTGTCCACTTCTCTGTGAAAGAATTCAACTTCTCTCTTTACAAATGCATCTGGATAGCACTGCCACCACGTGTTTGATGTAAGCCTATAAATGATAAAATAAGTCACCATGTAGCTTCAAAACGTGTGAAACTGGCAATAATATTGTCTTTTTTATTTTCCGAATTATTTTCTGCATTCTTCATACTAAAATAACTTCACAATGTTATAGTGTGACGAATGGCTTTGTATTGTTCGTGCAGTGCATTTATAAGGCCACTCGCCTTATAAATCGGGCTTCCTTACCACCACTCCTCAAATCAGTTTAGCCTCCAATCACTCCAATCAGTTCAGCCCCCCCCCCTCCCTCCAATGGAAAACGCGCACATCTACGAAAATATTTGATGAATTAAGGAATACCATCGATCTCATGAATTTCAATCACCAAACTACCCGTGTAAAGAAATTTCAACCAAATTAGAAACACACAAGCAAAAACAGCCAAACAACAAAATCCAAATTCAGTCGAATTTTTCTTGACTTTGCTCCCTTCACTCGCTCGGCCAACTATAAATTAAAGGATTGATCGAAGTTCCCGACTCGGTCAAATGCTAGGGATTACCGAATCAGTTAATCTTAACTCCTTGTTTTTCATATATCCTGGTGTAATTTTATTCTGATTTGGGAGGGAGGGATTATCTTGCATCAGTTAGGCCAATCTGGGGTAAGATCTAGAGGTTTGATTGTCGTTAAGGGTGAAAATGGGGGTGGAAATTATCTGGGGGCAAAAATGGGGGTGAAACAAATTGGGGGTAATTCTAGGGTGAAGGAATTTATTGTCTTTACTACCGTGTTACCCCGTTACCATTAATTAGTCATTACTCTAACTAAGCTAAGACATCCTTTTATGACGTCACCAACAGATGGCTCCAGCAGCAGCGTCACTTACGGTATAACTTAACAAGTGTCAAGGGAGAGGGCTTTGGTTAGTGGTTTGTTACTTGTCACGGGGACGGGTGCAGGTGCAATGATCGGGTTACTGAGCTGATGGATGGCGGTTGGCGGATGTGGTCCGTGTGCATCATTTCATTCAGTTACATCTTTGTTTCATTTTTATTTCACCTGATTCAACATGATTTTTAAGCAGACTTCCGATTTTTACGTAGGATGGCAAATCAGAAGATAAAAAAAGTTTCACTTTGATAAGTTTCGCTTTCAGTTTCGCTTTAGAAGATGTAACAACGGACATGTAACAACGGCCCTGTTACAGTATTTCTTTTTCGTATTTTTTATTATTGCATTTGTATTTAATTTTATTTTCGTGGTTACTTTTACTAGCAATTTTTTTTTCCTAGGGATGTTGAAAAAAAATAGTTTAGGGGTTTTCTAGAGGTAGCGCCGTGATTTCAGGGGCAAAAGCTTGCAAGCGTTTGGCAACACTGTCGTTAGGAAGCAGCTTAAAGAAAAGCTAGAAGCACCCGGAAACTAAAATTGCGAAAACTTACTGGGCTCCGAGGTCATTGAAACTCCCTCCCTCCTACACCATATAGCACAACTCCATTTTGAAATACACATTGTCTTTTGCGTCCTCCGTCCCCGAAAAAAAATCTTCGTAGCACCAGCAAATTTAGAAAATAGAAGCAAAATCACTGAAAAGGTTTATAGATAAAAATTAGCCAATAGTGCACTTGTTTTACTTGTGCACTAGTTGACTATATTATTTTTAAATAAATTAAGAAAGGTATGCGGTCTAAGAAGATTGAAATTTTTTCCCATATGGCAAGTAGCTTGCAGACATTGGCGAGTTAATTTTAATTGGCCTCACGTGAATGCCATCTCATTCGCCGGTGCTTACAATGGCAAAAAGGACCAATTTTTTCCTTTAGCCTTTCGGTTTTTATTTTTTTTATTTTAGCACTTTTTAGTTAGTATATTTCACTAAATCTCGCCAAGAAATGTTATTTTAGCAGCCTTTCATGCAAGCTATTTTCAGTGAGTTACGCTTTCAGATGTTTTTTTTTTCAAAAGCCTTACGTAGTCAGCTTTCCAAATGTTGTAAAACAAATTTATTAAATCTCCAGTAAGTAATTCTTTCTTTTTTGGTGCCGCATAAACTGGCTCGTCATGAGTGTTATTTAATTTTATTAGTGGGATAAGTTTTGTCGTGAATTTTCTGTTCTCTAATTTAAAAAAAAATTTAGAATTTTCCAACCCTTAGACACTTTTATTACAGTATTTTATTACAGTATTTACCCATTTGACCGGGTGCAAGAACTTTATTCTGTTTTTTTTTTGTTGTTCTTGTTAAAACTTTGATATTTAAAAAACCTGTCAATGCAGTTGAATATCTTTAAGTGTTAGCAATCCATACGTCGTAAAAAATGTTAAGACACATTTGTTACATCGTCTTATTGTTATAAAGCAGAGTTCAGATAGCATCTATTTTTATTTTCTTTATATTATGTTCATGGGATTTTTAAATTAATTTAAAATAATTGATTAAACAGGACGGAAAGCCAAAGGTCTCGAACGGGAGTAAATAAATACAGATGCAAACCTATTTACGTTGCCTTTACATTTAAGTACAAAGGGTAACGTAAATAGGTTTGCATCCGTATTTATATAAATTGAATTGATTAATAACAATTTCTACGCAATAACCTTCTCCCTACGTTCGTGAATCCTTACGAATAAATATCTTTTGTAACATTTACGCAGGTTTGAATGAATGTATCAAAAGCGTCTCACATGGGACGAAAACAAGAAAGTGAATGCGTTTGCAGCAGTTCTATACATTTGAGTGATGTTGCAAAATTGAGTCACGCCCATGAACACCATCACTGAAGCACGGATATCTAAAAGGGAATAGTTTAAACACCAGACTTATTCCGTTTTAATTTTTGCACGCACGAGTTACTTCTTTCAGCAAGCTTTGACAGAAATGTAAGTGGCCCATCAAAGAATTTTGTTTTGGGAGGAGGAGAAGGGGGAAGAGAGAGGATACGATAAATTTGAATTTATAATGTGGTGGAGAATTCAGCTGAGGGGTAGGAGGGAGGGCTACAAGTCCCTCGAAGCCCTGTAGAATATTTTACTGCCGTCGAAACGTTTAAAATAGCCAATTTTCAGAATTTTTTCTATTGCTAGAAATGCCTACTCCTTTTGTCAAATTTCAAGCTTCGGGTCTTCGGAGGGGAAGGGGGAGTGGGAGGGCATATGTTCCTTTTTATCCCCTCCTCACTTACGCCACTGGAAAATGCAGCAGTGAGCAGAAAAGCAGAAATGTTTACAATATGATGTAGCGAAATTATGAAGTCGTTTTCATGAGGAAATACAAAAACTTATCTCTTCAAGCGATCTTAAACTTTTCACCCAGACACGTTTTAAGTTTTTTTTTCAATTTGTCCACGAGAAAGTTGCAAGAAAGAGTGAGGCTACCGTAATTATTATTTTATTTTTTCTTGTTCCCCAGTCTCTCTAGAACGTGGGATTGATAGGCTACTCGCCCAAATTTCCGGGTTAGAAAATTCCTAAGGCTCTTTTATTACCTCACTCAACAGCTGGGATATAACTGTAAAGGCGAAAGTTGTTGTCATAGGAAATACCTGGCTGCTAAACCATGTTTACTTATACCTGATGTAAGACAATAACTTCACGCCTTCAGCAATATCCTTACGTCAGGAGCACCATAGGAAAATATGGTGCTCCTGCTTATATTACTGGTACAGGTGTTGATCAACACATTCAAATCAGCTATCAACGCATGTTGGTCTTGCACGTTGACATTTTACACATACTGTAGTATAAAAAAGAGCTCCATTTATTTCTGAATTTACAGTGATGGAAAACATGGGGTATCTCTGAACCGATGTCGTTGGCTCCACATCAATATCGGCAAGATTCTTATGCTACCTGCTTGATTTGCCAGTTATCGACACTGACTAGTGTCGCACCTAATGTGCATGTGTTTTATAACGGAGGGACGGGGGTGCAGGGGGGGGGGGGGGGGGGGGAAAAGAAGCCCCTCCTCAGACCTGAAATCAAGAGTCAAATTTAGTAAAAGCAGGCAAATAAGGCATTTATTGCAATTGAAAATACTCTCAGGGCACGTTTAAGCAACCACTCGCTTTTGCATTCTCGCAGCTAGAAGCTAGAAATCATCTGAAATTCGAACATGGCGGCGGTTTTATGTATGCCGCCTCGCAACGAAAACAGCAAATAACGTGAGTTCAGAAGCGTTTGCGAAAATTGTTTAGTCATGAGGAATTTTTTATATTATTGGCACGGATTATAAGACTGCAAGTATTTACTCAAACGATGTCGGATTTAGCTAATCCATTTAGCGTTGTTTACCTTTGTCATCGCGATTGAGTTCTAGCTGCGAGAATGCAAAGGCGAGTCGCTGTATAAACGCGCCCTCGAATTGTTTTGTTGGAAAAAAGTTGGAAAGTTAGAAAGAAACTCTGAGGGGCTTAATGGGCCTCCGTCCCACCCTTAGATGCCTCAGCGGAATTGTCAGGCCCCATTCCAAATTGCATTTGCCCCTCCTCTGCAACCCCCTTACAAGATTCCTGTGGGATATACTTGGTTTCGCACTTTGGCCGTAGTAGTAAAAATGTTTGTTTATTTTTGGACTAATACCATAGAAAACGTCTTTGCGCTGTAACATCATATCGTCCAATTTGGTTGGTTGTTCAGTGTTATTAGTGTTGTGGCGGCTTTACTTTAGTACATTAAGAGCCCTAACAAGGCGCAACATAGCCAAGATTTGCTTGTTGCTAAGCGAAGAGGAGGAGGGGTAAGCCTTATGACGTCATGTTCTCTCGTTCTTAAAACCGTTAAAAATTTACGAAATATTACATGAAAACGCTACGTAGCTGTGAAGTAACGTGACGTGAAACTCCATCGTAATCTATGTAACAGAGAGAAAAAAAAACACAGGCTTAGATTTGTTATTTTCTTTAAGCAACTCCTTATGAGGATTAGCGAAACGGAGGTGTGACCTTAACGGGATTTGCGCTGAAATTTATTAGCCAAAGCAGCATTTTTTTTCCTCAAATGCAATTAATTCTGTCAGAAAACCTCGGAAATCCGCCAGCACCTTACATCCTACTCCCTGCTGCCCTAGCCACAATCCCCGCCCGACGTTTCTTCCATATGAATTTGGCGTGGGAAGTTCTCCCATCCAAGTCATCTTCAGAACGTGGGTTGCGGCTGTAAAATGATTCCGACTCTAAATTCAAGGTTATATGGAAAACAGCTGGGACTTAGCAGTAGTATGCAATTCTCAACCTGCCTTCCTTACCTGTTTACATGATTTTTGCTCCAAATGAGACTTACTGGAAATTACTAAGTCGGCACCATCTCCTTGTGCCATTTCCAAATCTCCAAGCAGGCTAAGTGGGTTTTCGTGCAAGTGTCACTAATGACATTAATATTTTAATTTTTACGCAAAACGAGTAAATGGCGTATCAAGTGAGCACGAATAAATCAAGGCCTGTCTTCGAGGCTTACATCCTAAAAAAAAAGAATCTCCTGATTTAATGCAAATCATCGACACGACAATCTCTTTATAGTGAAAACATTGCAGGTAAAAACTTCACAGAGAGGATAAAAAATAAACCTAGATTCACCTTAAATTATATTTTTGCATTTTATGGCGATGCAACCTTTTTCGAGATTTTTCGAGTTTTTTCGAGTTTTTTTCGAGTTTTGAGTTTTTTCGAGCTAAATTCGAGTTTAACTGACCCAATACAAAATAGTAGTCGAATAGCAACGATGATTTCTAAAATTTTTACCAAAAAAAACATACATTTCGAAAAGAATCCGAAACACATTGAAGTTTCGCAACCAGGCAACGTAATGTGGTCACACCTGAACTAAACAGAATGGAAAGCCAAATGGCTCGAGAAGTGTTAAATAAATACGGATGCAAACCTATATGTTGCCTTTTGAAGTTAAATTTCAGACAGCCTGAACGCGAATTGACCCCACGACCTTTGAAACCAAAGGTTGTAGTACTTGTACGCCTTTGGTTTCAAGGGTCGTGGGTTCAATTCTCAGCCAGTCTGACATTTTAGTCCAAAGGCACCGCAAATAGATTTGCATCCGTATTTCTGTAGTCACACCTGGACAGCAGGGCAAACAACTGGTTAGTGAGATGGTGGCGCATTGACATATTAAGCATAGTGAGTGCCACCTTCCCGAATAACTAGCTCTTCATTTGTTTGTCCTTCACCCTCCCCCCACACCCCCTCCTCTCCCTACCGCCTTCCTTTTCCCGAAGGTTGCCCTTGGTTACCAACGTAAAGAGCATTCTCCTTGTACGCTTTGGATATACTAATAAATGAATGGCTTCCTTTCTTGATCTGAAGACCGACTGATTGGACCCCAATTAAGCTGCACCGTCCGCACACTTCATGCCTATGCCATTGGTTGTTATGGAAGATATATGTGGTTTTGGAACGACACGCACCGAGGGTACACGGACATTTCTTAGTTCGTGTTGACTCAAGTTGACTTAAACTCGAGTAGGTTTAAGAGTCACAGCACTTATGTTGGTCCATGTATCAACCTCAAACCACTTTCAAATCGCGTTATCACAAATCACCTTCTCACGTCGATCTGAGAAGTCAAAATCGCTTGAAAACTAGCGTGTATCCACATAACATCGATTTCTTATGTTGTTTTAGAATCTGCTAAGCTGTGATTGGTTGAAATTAGAGGGCAGAGGCATCATGAAGCTAGGGCGGAACCTGTCTCTCTTCCTTAACCAAACTTGAAAGCCTAGCAAGTTAATGGGAGGTGGGAATATTGTGTGTGTGGGGGGGGGGGGGGGGGAGGGCGGGAGGTGGCTTAGATAAGCGGTGGTGACTTACATCAGCGTTGTCGTTTTTATTCACTCGCGTTTGAAGGTCCCTGTATTATTCACTTCTTTCCTAAAAGCGACGTGAGTTCAAGTCGACCTTCATTCAACGAGGGTACACGACACGGCCAATTTCTTACGTCGCTCTGACTCAAGCCTGACTCACGTCAAATTGAACTCACGTCACTTTAGGAGAGATGTGGTTACAGGACCTTTCAAGTCGGAGTTAGCGAAAACGACAAGGTTTACAAGTCACTTCCTGATAAGTCCATGTTTCACCTTGCTTATCTAATCCCTCAACCTGCCCCTCCCCTTTTATTCGCATGTCCCCATTCAACTAGACGAACTTCATTTAAGTAAATGACACTTTATGCCCTAACGGCTTTCCACTTTGCTAATTTCAACCAATCACGGTTCAGCGGAAGCTAAAGAGACGTAGGAAATTGATGTCAGATGGATAACATGGATTTCAAAGTGCTTTGACGTCTTATGTCGACCTGGTAGTTTGAGATAAAGGGACTTAGTGGTTTGAGGTGCATACACCGACCAACGTACAGTGCTTTGACTCTGAAATCAACTTCAGTTTAAAGCGACATAAGGAAAGTCCGTCTTTCGGTGTTAAATCTGGCATTTTGGCCTAGAAGGCCAGTGCGCCTGCGAACACATAAATTCATTTGTGAGCAAAATGGCCCACCCAATCGATGTCGTTGTTGCAACGAAGACCTTTCGAAACAAATTTATGTGGCATTTTTGTTTGTGCTGAGGCTTCTGCATGTTTAGGTAGACGACACGCCAGAAACAGGTTTATTTTGTGCTTTATTTAATGTATACTTGGCACACCTGTCCTTGTTCATTCAAAAAAATATATAGGACATTTCCATACATATGCTCATTCCAAATCAACCCTTTCGCGCTGCTGTTTTGCGTAGTATGCTACAGATAGAGGATAACACGCGCACAAAAAGAAGAGTTGGAAGGGCCAAGACTTGTTTCTATCTAGTTCAAGCATTCCACGATTCCAGATTGGCCACTAGCTTGCCTAACTTCTCTTTAGCTGTACCTAAATACCCAGGCCCTGTAATTAGCAAAACCGAAGGCCAGCGAGTGTGGTCCATGGGTTATTCAGATCGAGTTGAGCAGCCTTTCCTTTCTTTCTTTTACTTCTTTTCTTTTCCTTTTCTTTCTTTTCCTTTGATATTTATCTTTTGCCAGGAATGAAGGACGGTCGGTCCAGTCGGCCAAATGCCAATGACGAGGAGGAGGCCGATAAAGGCACAAGCAGCGTCTCCATCACTTCTGTTGTCTACAAAACAAAAGAAGGCCATTAGTAAAAAAGACAATACTTAGACGGTCGGTCGGTCGGACGAAAGGAAAGACGACCTGCTGGTGATTCGGAGGGGGAAAACGAGAGAGTCATTGATGGAAATCGACAATAGAAGTTCGTGAAAGAATGTAAGAAATCGGCTGTAAGGCTTCATTTGAGCATCCTAATCACTCTGGCTAAAAGCAGATTCCGAGCTATGACTATTATTTCTTTTTTGTTGGTCTTTCTTTGACAGGGGTACGTGAGCCTTCCCATCTACTGTGTACTGGGCTGTGGCAAGCCCCCTGACGCGGTTACATGCCACCTCCCCAGACTAGAGGTTAAAAGTAAGATTTGGTAACATTCAGTGCTACAGTTATACTTATCCAAGAGGGGGGGGGGAGCAGATTCGAGGACCGAACACAACGCAACCCCTTTTGGGTGGAAGGTGCTCCATTCCCAGACGACTAAACAATTTGATTTGAAGTACTCTCCTTGTTCCAAACTTAGTTTTGGGGTCAATGTAGTAAACGATTTCAACATATTTTTGGAAAGGCTAATTTGCTCTAATTTCTTCTAGAATAATTTTAGTCTAATAAAATCTGAGCCGTTTTCTCCTTATTTAGGTCCCAAGCCTCCTTGGTCCAAGTGCCTTGAACCCTCTTCCCCCCGAAAATTGCCTTTTTAAAAGTTTCAAAACTTCTAAATTGCTAAAAAAAAAAAAAAAAGTTGCTGGACAGGGGTTTAAAGTAGCCCCGTTTTTCCTAGACCCACTAAGTTGAACTTTCGGCCCCACTATGAAATCCAATTTTATCTTGCGTTCAACCTCCACAAAATGTCAGGGTGGCTAGCTGTTATTACGACAGCTTTCAGTTGATAAAGACATTATTGTCTGTTTCGTTCCCACTCAAATAAATAGTTACTTTTGAAATTCCAGACTAGCTTACAGCAAGTGAAACTGCATTGCACAAATACACCCGCAGTAAAATATAGGTGGTAGTGCTAGCAAGAGCTTTCTCGCTCGCTGACTGTGTAGGTTTACTAGTGGTAAGGGTACATTCAAGCACCGCACTGTCTATCACCAGAAGCGAGAAACTACGTATAGCTTGTAATTTCAAAATGGTGCTGATTCGGATCCTCCATAGTCGTAAGGATATAGCCAATGAGCAGAGTTTAGAAACCATCAGGAAAATTGTTTATTCAACACACTATTTCTGGATCTCGTTGTCACGGTTTGTTACGAGGCACTCAAATCCCAGTTCGCTTGGTTGATGGATGTCCCATAGCATAGATACTTTCTCCTTCGTTTTGTGGTCAGTTGCAAAAGTGTCCTACTAGCGCTAGGGCTCGGGCAGTTAGGCTTCATACTGCGTTCAATGCTACAAGTTAATGAAAAATGTTTTGCCGTTTATTACACACAGTCTTGTCTATTAAACACTAAACAGAAAATAGAATAGTGAAGAGTGCCAGTGTGGAATGCAGTGCGAAGAGCGTTTTGAAGGTTGTCGGCATGTTCATGAATGCAAGGGGAAGTAGCCCAACGGGACACACAAGCAGCCACACAACAGACTTCCACCTAGCCTACCTTCCTACAGAGACTGCATTCCTACGTCGGGCCCTCCGAATACAACTTGTTGCAGTCTTTTAAAAGGCCTTGTCTGCTTCCTTATCCAACCAGGCTTTATCATGACTGTTCCATTAAGAATATCAGGCATTGGTACGGATGTGCCACAGAGAATTTAAAGTGAATTAATTGACTTTTCCCACGTTTAACGGTAATATGCCTTCGCAGGAAAACACGAAACATTTAGAAGTGAGTAACACAGTAACTGTGTGGCTGTTGTTTTATAATGTGATGTTGACGAATGCAGAAAACGCAATGTAAAGGAGGCATGGATCAACACCATGGAATAGCATTTTCGCACTAGGTTGATATAAAAACAGCGATACATCCTTCCTCTCAGGGGGCCGTATTCAAATTTGTATGGTTTCATTCAAGACATAAAAATGAAGATGCTTACTTTAAAAGTATGAGTGGGCCTCTACTCTTAAGCTAATCGTTTACTTTTTTACGTTCAAATTAATGCCTTGAACAAAACCCCCCATAAAAGGGCAGAAATATCGATGTTTTTATATTAGTGTAATAAAAACCATTCCATGGTGTCGACCGATGCAGTCTTTATGTTGTTTTGTTTTGTGTTTTTTTGACTCAAGTGTGTTAATTGAACAAAAACGCGAAAATGAAAAACAGGTGACAGGATGCAAAACTGCAGTGAGAAGACGTACATAAACCTCCCCGGATGCTACGACGGGTGTTTGTTTTTACAAAACTGAGTTTTGTCAATTCAAGTAGGTTCAGTGATTGACATTTGTGTATCTCAATTCTTTGTCAAATTCCATACTTCAAAATTCAAAAAGGAGATCGTACACCATTTTTACATCGAGAAAATAAGGTGATTTACCATTAGCAGGCCCTTTTTTAACCCTTTTAAATACAAAAAGAACAACTGACTAAATTTAATTTTTTCTAATCTCCGTATCTTCCTTATTTATCCCTTAATCCAACGTCTTTAAAAGATTTTTTCCTGCGATGGCGAGCTTTGATTCCACACTCACTTGACACGTGATTGTGTTACTCACATTATTCAGGGTTCCCACTACACCCAAACATGCCCAATCAAAAGCTAGCTACAAATTCCGTTTAATACAGCAGGCTATACAATAAAAAGAAAGAATTTGAGATTTACCAATTTCAGTACCATTGCTTGCCACTAGGTGCCGTTGTTAGCAAAGAAGATCAACTGATTTAACTTGTACGCGTATATTTAAAAAAAATAATTTAATTTAAAAATTGTTTAAAAATTGTTTAAAATTTAAACAAACATTTGATCAGAAACGTCAAAAATACAGGCTAACATCTGAAAAACGTACACGTTATTTGAAGTGCAGTTAGGTTAACACACTTTGCTAACATTGGTGTCTAGTGGCAGAAAATGGTAGTAGAAATAGCAAATCTCAAATTCTTTCTATTTATTTTAATTGTTCTATTTGTGTTTAAGAGAAATGTAAAAGGCCTATTATTGGAATAAACAAGTGTAAATTATCTTATTTGCCCTTTAATATTTTGTTCGATTTTGTGCCAAGACTGCGTGGAAACTGGTCGTTTTGCTTCTGCCCATCTAACAACGGTTTCATTTCCACTTCGAAAACTTCGAAAATAATATTTATTTTTTCTTATCGCGAAGAAGACCAACGCCTCCCCAAGTAAATTTAGATAAATAAAATGCGGGAAACAGAACCTGGAAAAAGCAGCGGATGGAAAAAAAAAACAGGAAACAAGTTATGGCAGAAAGAACCGCAGGAAAAAAATGGATATAAAACAACGTTACCCTACGAAAGACGCTTTCTGGTGAAACTCTGTACCTGCCCGGTTAAATTCGAGGCAAGGCAAATGACCTCTACTTATAATCACAACAAAAAAAGCAAAACATTTTTTTTCGCATACCGTATGCTGCAAGTTCGTGAGAATCTTGTACAACACCTGTGTGACTTCTTCGTGTTATGAGAATCCCAGAAGACTACTCTTTTTTTTTAATTCTCTTCAAAATTATAAATCAAAATAATAATAATAATATTTTCTCTGGCAGTCATTAAACATTTAATACTCACCTGAATGCGAAAGTAAAATCTCACGATGGCTCATACCTTGGTAGATCAGTTTTATTGCAAGAGTTGTTAAACTGGTTAGCACAACAACTTAAAGCCACGTTTATGTTGTTTACAATCCTAAATGATACTACCGCATTAAGACGGGCTGCAGGAACTGGTTCTTCAAGTATGCAACGTCCTACTTATTCTAATAATCTTTATTGTTTAAAGGCTTCCAATAACCTTACGTCACAGCCTACTACCTCATATTGCTCACACTCTTCTCCACTCGCTGTTGGCTTCTTTAATACTTGCAAATGTAAAAGGCTAACCAGTTTTATTGACTAAATATATATTAAACTTACAAAGTCGTGAAGAATCGTAAAATGATACACCCAAAACCAAAACTGGTATAAGAGAAGCCGGCATATTTCTAAAAAGGGTTGACCTTTGAAAATAGTTGCATCATTCAGCCGTGGTTAGCCCTATTATACAACACACTTGGTACGTTGCCCTCTTCTTAATTTATTTTCAGTTATGAATAATATTGTAGTTACCTAGAAATATGACTGACTACAACGTCAAAGCCATAGGATTGCGTAGTCAAGTCTAACATGTTTCGGAAGTCAAAGAAAGTACTCATACAACGAATTAAAGAAGAGTACACTGCGACAAAGTTTGCTGCTTAATAGGGTTAACCTTGGCGGCTTTTCCCTGGTTGAATGATATCACTGCTTTCAAATGCTGATCCCTTTTTTAAAAACTTGGCGGTTTCTCTTATATCAATATTGGTTTCGGGTGGATATTACAACTTTCATACGACTTTTTCAGGTCCTATTTACGTTCATCTACATCTTCATACCGTACCTTCATCTATTAAGCAAAAGGCAACTCCGTATGCTACCCTTTACCTGTGTGCCAGAATTTAGATATGCCAACTTTCCAAAGCGCTGTAGTCTGTAGCGCTGTAGTATAGTCTGCCAGTGAGCTGCATTTTTAGGAATTTGTTTATTGAGCCTTGACCTGATGTCGTGCGCCCATCTACAAATTACAATTTACAGTAACAATAAATCTGACAACAAAAGGGTTCAAACGCTCCGACAACAGTTAAGCATGCAACAATTAATAGTCTAATCTAGTTGGCAACACGCTAGTGTGTCTATATGCTACATTAGTTGAATCTAACAATGTGATTGCCATTACACCTAAAAGCGATACTCGTTTACATTTCGTGGACTTATTAGGGTGAAGTCTCGCAAACAAAAATCACGGTTTCAATTAACTGTAAAAGGGTTTGTCGTATAATTAATATTAAAATTAGTAATTTCAAACTATATATATATACTTTTATATTATACACTATGTAGTTTTTTTTTTTTTTTTTATTAATTACTAACCCAAGAAATGGGAGTGCTCGTGCACAGGAAAATAACAAATTAAATGTTGTTTGGTGACTAACATTCCTTTCTTCTCTAACTAATTCTTAGTGATATCGTTGTTCATTTTAGTATATTTGCATGCACATCCAATAAATATATCGTTATAATAACTACTGTATTTGGTATCCGACAACGACAATTGGACTGCCTTTCGAGCAAGATAAAAAAAAATGTGATCGTCATATCCGGAAGCATTTCCTCATTTCAGTTTTAAAGAAAATCATTACATAACAGGTTACCTCCTACTGAGTTTCGAAAGCGACTCTAATCATTTTCATCGGAATGCTATTAGAATGTCAAATTGAGAAACAGCACGAGTTCTTGATGGCTGTCGATTCCTGCATTTATTGTATGAGAAGAAAGGTTGATGATCAAGGTATTTCTTTCATTGCCTGTGGACAATCTTCTATTGGTGGTACACGTGTAATAACAAAGCCTGCCTTATAGACCTAAGGTGATGCTTCCTGCTACCTACGCCATATTGGCTGATCTCACTCTTGGTGTGAATGGAGTGGAGGCGGACCAAAGGGGGCGTCCAGACGACGTGATCCAAGGTCAGTTTTCCATCTCTGCTTTTGTACAATTTATGTGCTGGCTGGGAAATAAACCATGGAATGGTCATGTGTTGCAGTACTCAAATAATGCATAGGAAAAACCAGAAGTCTTGGTTATGAAGTTGTTACCAAACTCAACCAACAAACTTGAAGAAGCCTGGAAGCTTTCCTAACAACAACTTTATAACATTCCTGACAATGGTTATCTTGAATCAGGATGAAGATGTGGAAGAAGGAAATAAATATAACCTGTACACTGATATGCATTGTTGTAGAGTAAGTCAAAGTATCTGAGAAAGAAACCAATATCACGCTCTTTATTCTGTGGCTATAATGTAACCACCAACGTAATCTATCAAAACGCAAAACTACTGGAGACAGTTTGGCCCCCAGTTGATGTCACGCATGCTATTTCTTGTTACTTATAGCCACGGGGCATCATAAAGATGGGAAGTGACCACTCACCTCGATACGACTGATGGATTTTCAAGGAATTGTCACGGCCACAAAAACACACAAAAAGCCGAAGAAGAGGTTGGTTTCCACTCACCGAATTTTTTAATGAAACGAGGAAAGAGCATCAACTCCTGATGGATTCAGCGGTGTCATCGAAAGATGACGTAACTTGTGCTCAACAGACGCATTTAGAACGAACGATATAAGATAAGTTTGCAATGGAAACGTTTTATGTGTAATAAATGTGTACAAGCAAGTGTGAAGTAGTTCTTCAGACGCTTACCACGCTTTTGGAAATTTAAAATACTGTGTTCAGTTTTTTTTTTTAAACTCTCTCCAACCAACAGTCTCTAGTGGTGGATTGTGGTAGTTTTGGAAGGAGTGTACCTAATTATCTCGTCCTCTTCGGCAACAGAAGAAACATTCAAGTACTTCTCTCTCCACTGCAAGACACAAAAGTAACAAAAACAAAGATGAGCTTTGTGACTATTGGTAGTGCTCCATTTACATTTCACAAACACTGGTGATCCGAAAAAAGTGAAGAGATGAATTTAAAGAGATACAGTGGCAATCTCATATTGATGGGTTCTGTCCCGTTATTAAAAATACTTGAGGTCATCTTGTAAAGTATTAGACGGTGTCCGTACTTAACTATCCATCAGTAATTTCTATCTGTAAAACGAGTCTGCAACATTCACCATGAAATTACAGCTACCGTAAGTTTGTCCATAGATTCAGATATGTTTAGGTTCAGACATTTCACACAATTCATTCCAGAGGATCAAACTATTCGTCATATAAAACTGATTCATATCACACCTCATTCTGTAGGTATGTCGGCACATACTGAACTTTTCTGAAAATGAGTGAAACTGGTCAAATAGTTTCAGAGTTACAGGGCTCTAAATTACCAGTTTTATTGTTTTACATTGTTTTAAACAATCTCATTAGGTAGCAATGCAAATCAAACAACGTCTGCCATAATGTGTAGGCTGACGATACTAACACAATTTTGTCAATGTGAATAAATTCAAACTGTGTGCTACACAATTAAAATACCTGGGGGCACAAAATTAGGCTCGGTCAATTAGCTCTTGAGCCCGAATCAGTTAGAAAATATCCCGAACCTAAATCTGTAAAGTCACCAGCAGATTATTACACCTGTTTGAGTTTTTTTCGACAATTCGGCAGGAATTTCCACGTTACGGCAATAACCTTCATTATTCAATTTGCTTAAAGGGCAATTACATCAGTTTTACAATTACATACATGTTTTGCAATTACATACATGTTTTACTTTTGGATCACTTACACAATAAATACACACAAGAATTGTGGTAGGAATATGTTACGTGCGTCCGATACAACAATGTAATTACTGCATCACCAACACACGTAATTGTTTCGCCATTGTTTCGCCATTGTTTCGCGCGAAACAACCGAAATTAATGCTGACAGATGGAGCTGTTCTGTTTCTACTCAGCTGATACATGGAGCCGCTGTTCTGTGTGAACCCCACTGAGATAGCTGTGTTGGCTGTGAGTAGCTTAAGCGTCTGACGGCCTTAGCTAGCCACTACTGTCGTTCTGTTCGCTTACCAGTTATTTAAAGAAAAAACAAGGGGTGGGGTGGGGGGGGGGGGGCGAACATGGACCTGTCTTCGAATCTACTCTAGCCAAATAACTTCATTTGAGAATGAAGCTTTTTTTTCTAGTTCACAAGAGGGCGTTACCGATAGATATTGGCCACCCAAATTCGTGCGTGTGTCGGAGCTGCATCCGGACACAAGCCGAATGTGTTTGTTGCAAGGAAGCATTGCACGAAAAAATCTTCATTCTCAAATGAAGTTATTTGGCTCGAGTAGATTCGAAGACAAGTCCATGTTCGCCCCCCCCCCTCCCCTTGTTTTTTCTTTAAATAACTGGTAAGCAAACAGCATGACAGTAGCGGCCAGCTTAGGCCGTCAGACGCTTGAGCTACTCACAGCCAACACAGCTATCTCAGTGGGCTTCCCACAGATCAGTGGCTCCATCTGTCGGCTGGTCGAAACAGAACAGCCATTAATTTCAGTTGTTCCGTGCGAAACAATGGCGATACTCATTACGTGTTTTGGTGATGCAGTAATTAAATTGTTGTATCGGACGTACGTAACGTATTTTTACCACAATTCTTGTGTGTAGTTATTGTGTAAGTGATCCAAAAGTAAAACATGTATGTCAAAATGGATGTAATTGTCCTTTAAGAAGCCGTGGGCGAGCTAAAGAATGCACTCGTGGGAGCAACACTGAGACTACCTGATTTATCAGGATTGTTTACCATTATAACAGACAGAAGTGAGCTGAAATGTTGGCAGTATCATGTCAACATCATGAACCCTAAAGTTTGAAACCAATCAGATTTGCAGATCGCAGGCACAGTCAGGCAGAGGAAAACTATGGAGTCAGCAAACTGGAAATGTATGTTGTAGTGTATGAGGTATGCCGTTTTCATCCATACACTTAAAACACTAAATATAAAATTCAAAGGGACCACAGTGCATTATCGTACATAAAATATCTACCAATTATGAATGGCAGACTGGCGAGATGGGTCTTGCAGTTACAAGGCATGAATCATATATTGCAGTACTGTTAAAGTTGTCGACAACATAGTTGCAGATGCCATTAGCACGATGTATGAAGCACAATCCAGGGCGAGATGCACTGAAAATTAGTAAAAACCTAACAACGTGATTGATTTGGATCTTGCCTGGCCGATTACCTAGCTTGCCATCCACCACAATGACCACAATGACAACGACACTGAACGCAGCAGTAATACACATTGCAGTATCGTAATGAAACTCAGATGTGACGGATGTGGAAACAAGAGAGTTCCAGCTTCCAATGTTGGAAAGGATCAAACATAGACGGCGGGAGTACAAGTGGACCGAACGCCATATCTCAAGGTTAGGAGATGTGTCCCTGTGGAAGTCAAACGGTACCTAACAACATCCCAAAGAAGGGGTATTTCTGTGTTCATCGTAGCTTGCTGATGAAAGCTTTCATCCCAACTGAAGATGAAGCAAAAGCAAACAACATAATACCTTAGCGTATTGCACAGCACAAAACTCCAAGAGCGAACCATTGCTGCCTTGCAGTCAGCTTGTGACCAGTGTCAGATGGGCAATTCCAACACGTAACAGGAAACCTGAAGCTTCACGGAAGTCATCCAACCACCTGAGGTACAACTTGCTGAGATGGCGTAATATGTCGTGGGCCCTTTGTCCCCAGCAAGCTCACGTCACAAATTTATTCTGGTGGTTTTAATGAACATTCTTCACGGGTGGAGCTTTACATCCCCTCCTCCCCACGTAGTACAAAATCCAAGCAGATATGCAAATTGCATTAAGGCTGCATTCAAGTGTTGGGGCATTCTAAAAGCCTAAAGTGCATGCTGACGGATTGCGGGAGGGTTTTCTGGTCAGCAGCATGGAAACTACTAATGTAGTTGTTCGGCGTCATGGAGGAGTTCGGACGAGCCCTCACAAGCCGAAGGCCGACCAAGTGAAACACACAAACAGTATTTTACATAATGTCGGGTTTCATGTTTGGTAAACGTACACGGAACGTATACGGTAAACATATTATGCCTCACGGGGCATAAGGACTTGCAGCTGACAGCCTTAACTCAAACCTCTACGTCCCTGCCTTAACAAAGTGGTTTTAGTTAATAGCACCAGCTGTGAAAAACAGGAAGTGAGTGGTCTGTGACGTCTTTTCCATCAGCACTTCCAGTGTTTGCCTGCAAGGAAGGTTTTTCTTTTTTTTCATCTTCTTTGAGCAAAATAAAACTTATTTACAAAAAAAACGTGATTTCAGTATTTCTGTACCCATAAATAACATACGAAGGAACTGTGTATCAGTAACACTTTAACACTTGTGTAGCTATAGGCTACCGCCAGACTGTCTTAAAGTTAATAACACATTTTCGCAGCTTGGACATGTTCGAACTCTCAACCTTTAGATTAGCATGTTAAGCCCTGACCAATCATGCCATACTGACTCGATAAAATACTCCAAATTCAAAATGTGTAATAAAATAATATGATGTAATATTTCGTTTGTTGCTGATTGTACTACGTAATTGACAACACCCTTCACTCTGTTGAACGCTTGCCTTTTTGCTTTGCTACCGTAGAAAAAAATGAACCCGCTTGCCCTTTTTCTTTTCTACCTTGCAAAATAATGAACCCACTCACCCTTTTTCACTGTTTTTTTTACGTTACTTCCTCCTCTTTCAACTGCTCCCCATCTAGTTCCGTGTTACCGCGTTTATTATATAGATTCTGAATTTCTCAAGCCAAGGCCGATTGAGGTAGAAACCGTGTATCATGCCTCCCAGCTTCACACCTGTTCTCTAGCATGTCGGGAAATTAACGCCTGCTAGCATTTCTCTGGTATAAGATTTTGGCGATCTTAAGTCAACTAGCCTAGAGCCAGAAAACGAGTGGTGAAATACAAGATGAGATTTACAACACGGATACTCCGACATGTATTCATTTATAAGGTCCTGATAATATTTAAGTAATATTTCATTACTTCTTCGTAAAATAGTGAATATTATTCACACATCCTAACAACGAAACGTTCGTAAAATGAAGTGGGGATTAACAGTGCAAATATTATAAGGAACATTAACCCGTGTTCGTTCCTCAGTTGGCACCATAAACCTCCGTAAAGCTTTGCTACAAGGAAAGCAGGGCCTATACTAGACAAGCCAACTGTGATAAACTTGACGTCCCATTCGGCCCAACTTACTCTGTTTCTAATATAGCTTGGAAAGTAATATACTAAGAAAGAACATACTTAGATTTGGAGGATCCAAGAAGCGATGCTTTTGAAGTATTTGATATGACACACAGAAATATTAAAAGTGCCAGTCTCCACTCTGGCTTTCTTGTATGTCACAATTTTGCGACGTTAGTTCAGTCGTGCGTTAATGTTGCAAAGGCATTAATTTTCCTTCCCCCTCCCCCCTCGGATGAGTCAGCCGGTTTCAATAGGTTTACTCCAACCTATGTAAATGATGCGAAAGCTATATACGTGTGAAAATAGTGAGTCCTTTTAAATATCTATATACATTTAATTTAGTTCTGAAGGTCACAGTTATTTGGCTAATCCATTTTTCTATATTCCCAGGGCAGAACCCTACGTGATTTCTTCCCAGTGCTCCATAGGGCAGTGTTCAGTCGTGTCTGCCCTTTCCTCCTCGTACTCCTAAATACCAAACGTAATATCTGGTTCAGAGCATGAAGTCGTCGAATGATCTGCCCGAAGCCACTACAACTTGTCCTAGTGTTGGAGCTTTCACAGGTCAATTCTATCGTTCCTTTACTTGTTTAAATAAATACGGAGGGTTTAAATAAATTCAGAATATCGATGGTTCAACCCTCATTCAGGCAGTGTGACATTTAAGTCTATAAAAGGCAACGGAAATTGGGTTATGTTAGCATCTCTATTTGTTTATCACTATTCAAGGCGATATGGGCTTCCGTCCTGTTTAGAGTTGTTAAATCCACCCTCTCCTCCCTTTTCCGCTCTTGTCCTCCCATTTTTAATTTTTTTTTTATTTAGTATTCGTATTGGCCCACCGGGCACTCCATTTGTTTGATTTATTTTTAGTTATTAGCACAACCAGCAGGCATTCCGTTTGTGCACGAGAATTTTCATTAAAAAAAAAAACTTGAGTAACAATGTCAAAATATTTAAAGTTTGAGTTCGAGTTTAATTCAGAGCAGTAAAACCTCAAGAAGCCATGCGCTCCAGAACATTGATAGACTACAAGTGATTAACAGCACTAAAATCGTTGAACTTATTGACATAAAAAAAGAGAAGGTGGCTTTCTTTCTTGGGTGTCTGTGGCTTTGGGAAGCCCGTTGAAATGTTCCAAATGATTTCCTCGATTGTTTGCCGCGATTATATAACTACACCTGCAACTAAGCAGAATCGAGCTGACCCGCGCTAAATCTACACACATGGTAGTGTCTATAAAGTAATAGACATATCATATAGAGTGTGGACATAAATTTGTATTTCTTATGGTCCTTTTTTCACAAACACAACCGGCTGGAGAAATAACATACACATGAAAAGGAAGAAACAAACAAATTAATTGAACCAAAAACGGCTTCGACGTTTACGGGAAAAAAAGCATTAGAGTGCATCCCCACGGAATTCCCCAGCTGTGAAAGTATGCAAATAAAAAAAAAAACCGGATTAGCGGTCACTCGAAACGAAAAACAATTTAAACTACAATTCAAGAGAACAAACTAAAACAAGACCTATTCCCAGACTAATAATACAGCTGTGTTATACACAAATAAAACACACACACACACACATGCATGGCCCATTTCGAACACAACTGCGTTCACTTTCCGATGTTTACCAAGGAATAAAATAATATTCTTCTGGAGAACTTGACAAAATAAAAAAAAAGATCCTGCATTTTTCAAAGATCACAAATGCACACACAAAATATACACATAGCCGCTCACACGAACCGAATTAAAACTACACCCACGACACAGACAACAAATCCGAATTACCAGACCTCCTATAACACACCCACACAAACACTAACGGACGTGGCCTAATTCAAACACAAATTGCGTTCATTTTCTGATATTATCAAACAATAAAAACAATCCTTGTTCTCTGGAATTGGAGTTCAAATTATAGTTAGTTTCGTTCGAGTAACTCTAACCAAATTTTTATTTGTGCACCTTCACAGCTACGAGTTCCACGGGGGTCAAGAGCGCTAATGTTCCCCCCTCCCTCCTTATTCAGTTAATTGTAGTTGTTTGTACTGGGTTAAAATGAAATATAGGCCCACTGCCTTAACCTCATTCTGTGTGGCACATTTCCCCGCTTTGTTTTGGTCACCTGTACTTCCATGTGCTACAATAAAGTTTATTATTATTATTATTATTATTATTATCATTATTACTATTAAAATAAAAGAATTAAGGGGTTATATAGGAATTACAAGGAATTATTATAGCAACGTTAATAAACACAGGAACACCTACAGTTCTAAGCTTTCAAGAATAAAAAAGCCATTGTATACACAACATCGGGTTAGTAATGAATCCACCCAAAACCAAAACTGGTATAAGAGCAGCCGCCAAGTTTCCAAAAAGGAACGGCCTTTCAAAGTAGTGATATCAGTCGACCATGGAAAGGCCGCAAAGGTTAATCCTAGTAGCCAAGTTAATCGTACCTACTAACAGTGCAAAAGTTAAATGAAAACTAGAAGATTGCTACTACGGTAGCAATCTTCAAGTTTTCATTTAACGTCCAAAGTATTATTCCGTGCGATTAACTTGGCTAATAGGATTAACCTTGGTGGCCTCTCCCTGGTTGACTGACATCACTACTTTGAGAGGCCGTCCCTTTTTGGAAACTTGGTAGCTGCTCTTATACCAGTTTTGGTTTTGGGTGGATATCACAACTTTCATAGGCCTGTGAATACAAAGAATTCCACTGGTTAATAGTCACTCTACCTTTTTTGTCTGGAGTGTCTATAAATTTTCTAATTCATAATTTTTACGTTTGCCATTGCCCAATTAGACGTTACACCAGCCAAATGGACACGGTTTGGCTAATTGTATGCCCATGTTTCACATGCTTAAGTTTATTTAACCCGATTTTTGAGCGCACTGGCTAACAATCAGCGTATCCCCCTTCACTTGGCCCTCCCTAGGTTAACGTTAATGATTCAATCATGAACACATACAACAAACTCACGGAATGGTAAATGTTCATACAGTTCTAATATTCTGGTGGCAGACGAAGATTACTAAAACTAATCAACTCACCAGCTTTTTAAAATTACTTGCCACTTACACTAGACTGCAAGAACAATAATCCTATACTATAAGAGAGAGATCCCCAGCAAAACGGGAAAGCTGAACGCGAGAGCGACCGACGGAGCGAGCGCGAGCTTCTGAGATCGCCCACTAGATGCCACTACTAACAAATCGCTCTCGAACGAAACCACCATCAAAACGAAACTAGGACCAAAGTAGCGAGGACGCTACTTTTTCGTATGTACGCTAAGAGATGCTCAACAGAACGATGTTGAGCATCTCTTAGCGTACATAAAAAAAATGCATCTTACCGTTCCAGTTCAAACGACTGCAGTCCCCGATCCGCCTCGCTTTTGCCATAACGATCAACAAATCCCAGGGGCAGTCACTCCCAGTTACTGGAATCGACTTGCGAGAAGAATGTTTTTCTCATGGCCATCTGTATGTGGCGGCATCAAGAGCTTCAAACCCAACAAAATTATACATATTGCCAGATCATGATAAAACAACAAGAAATGTTGTTTACAAACAAGTTTTGCAGTGACTTAACCACACTTCCCCTCATTAGGATCCCGGGCGAAGCCGGGTACTACAGCTAGTTCTACATAAAAAAAAATATCCGCGTCACGTTATTGAGGACACTTTTTCTCCATAGAGAACACGTTCTCACCTGTGCTGACGATGTGCATTTTGTTTCCTAATCTTCTTTCCAGCAAAAATGTCCCTTTTATCGTCGTGGGGCAGATAATTCAGTTTGGATTCGTGTACCGTAAAAAAAAACAATTGACCAAACATTTGCAATAAAAGGTTAAGATTTTCTGTCTCTTAGTGAACCACCAATTTTCAAAATCAGTGCATTCAGACAATTAAGTACTGAAACGATAAGCGCGTAACACTTAAGCATGTTATAATCTACTGTTGGTTGACAATACAAACAATGGTTACAACAATAATTTTGCACTTACGAGCCACTTTAGGGCCACGTGCTTCTAGCTGTAAACCCCATTTTAGAGAAAGGCACTTCCCATATGACGCTTTACCTGTCTGCCGAAATTTAGATCTGGCAACTACCTAATAAGCTGTAGAGGTGTCTATTCATGGGAGCCTGGTGATTAGCTAGTTACTAGTTACTAGTAAAACTCAACGTTATTGAGGGCACATTTTCTCCATAAAGAACACGTTCCCACATTTTCGTGTTGATATTTTCTTCGGACCCAAGACACCTGATTCAAATGATTTACAAATATTTCTACCGCGTGGGGAATTTACACCAGTATGCTGAAATCACATATAAGTTGGTTTCAGTTAAAAGACACAGTCTGCTAGTGCGGCCGCCTTTTTTTCATCAATCGGACGATCGGATGTCTACAATCCGACGATCTACTATTACTTGGCGGAGACACACTAGCGTGTGTCTTGATATGGGAAGAGGAATAAAAGCTGGTACATGTTGTTAAAGAAATTTAAAAGACATTTACTTCAACTACAATACAAATCTAAATGAACTCAAAAAGCCACACTTGAATATTTATTAGCAAAACAAAATTAAGCAAGGTAATCTGACAGTCAAAGATAATAAGCGAATTAATTACATTTGAAGTGACAATCAAAATTAGCCAATGGCGAAATGTTGTTTAATAGGCAGTAAGTTGCAATCCTACAAAAACCTCATAAGGGTAAAGGAACCCATCAAGTTTTCGCCATAGAAAGTAGTGATATCCGAGCCAAAATGGCTGCCACCAAGTTTGTTGTCCGAACCGTGATCAAGCTTAGCTGACAATCACCGAGGTGTCATTTAGGATTGTGTGATCACGGTTGGGCGGGAAAACTTGATGGAAGCCATTTTGTCTCTGATATCACTACTTTCTATGGCGAAAACTTGATGGTCCCTTTACCCTTATGAGGTTTTTGATTGATATCACCCCTTTTGGTTGTTTTATGGTTTTGCTTTATGTTGTGTTGATGGTGAGCTCCGTATGAAAATATAATTGTAAACCCTTTTTTGAACAGGCTGTAGAAAATCGTCACTTTGATATAATTAAACAGTTTAGTAGACGATGAGATGATTTATTTATTTTAGAAAAGTGGCAATACAATATAACATTTCGATTTAATTGTGAAACAGAAACATGAAGTTAACCGAGGCTCAATAATAATAATATAATAATAATAATAGAGTTTTCCACAGAAGATGGAGGGAAAATGGAAGGGCTGTGTAGCCACTAACACCAGTCCCAAAAACAGTAGTAGGTTGGCTAATGCCTCCTTTTCAAAAAGTTGGTGAGGGGGAGACCATTCAGTACACGTTAAAAACCAGACACAGTCTGAGCGGACACAGCCTCCTCTGGCAATGAGTTCCAAGCCGGAACCACTCTGATCGCAAAAAACTCTTTGCGGCAATTAAGTTTAGACTTGGGGACCTCAAGTTTCCAAGAGTGACCTCTAGTTACACTCGCAGAACGAACATCGAAGAATGGCAAATCAACAGAAAGACAATGTTACTCGGCTACGGAGAACAATTATTTCAATACCAGATGGCGTGTTCCCAACGTTCACGAAAATAGCGTTAAAAATTATTACAGTCTTTGGATTTAAAACCTCCCCAATTTCAAACCTTAAGAGGCACCTGTTGGAGTCAAACGTGAACTGAATGTCAAATTTCAAGCATCTATGTCACATAAATTATTTTATCTGAGTGGAATTAGCTAATAGTAGTAGTAGTAGTAGAGTAGCAGTAATTCGCATGCTAAGATACCATCTTTATAGGACAAACAGTTTGATCCGTAGAGAGCGGAGCAGAAACGTATCGTGCCAAGGACAAGAACAAGAAGCCATAAACCAATTTCATGGTTTCAGCTCAGGACCGCATCTCCGATTTACTTCTGCGGATTTTAATGAATTTTGGTATGCTTGTTGACCAAGTCCAATGAAGCTTACATATCAAATGTAATGGAAACATCTTGACAGATTAACTAAATACAGATGCTAACCTATTCACGTTGCCTTTTGGACTTATATATATATTTTTTTTTTTTGGCTTTCCCGTCGCTAATCTTGACAGATGGTGGGGATATTAAAGGCGTCTTTTCACCTTTACAGCTCCTGCTGCAGCGTCGTAGAATCTTCGAGCAATGTAAAGAAAATAGCGGTAAATTAAAAATGGAACAACACTTCGCAGCAGCGCCGCGATTTTCATAACTAAAAAGATATCACGTGACCCACATTAGCCTATTGGATGACGGAGAATCTGAAACGTAGATGTTGTGTTAATAAGAATACGGGCAACACTATCAAAATGGTGAATAGAGGCCTTTAAGTACAAAATTTCGGCTTTACTATGTTGGTTGAAATCAAGTCTTACTTTAAAGTAAGCAATTTAGTAATAAAATAGTCAAAATATATTTCGATAAGGACTGCTCAACTCATGCAATATACAGACATAACATAATGAATGTAATTACCTTGAGGAATTATGTCATCGCAGTAAAAACTACTTTCCTGTGTTAACTTTTTTGATGGAGAGGTAATTTCCTGCCGGAACAATTTACAATCAATTTACCAGTAATTAGGAACACTTATGGGAAACGCAACAGTGATTTTGTTTTGCTATCTGTTTTTAACCTACTGGCAAAAAAAAACCCTTTTTTTCGATAAATACTCTACCTTAAATTTCATCTTATTGTATATATGCTTTGTAATTAGAACACCTTACTGTTATACATTGTTAGTTATGTATTAGAAATATCATTTTGTCTCTTTTATTTCACACCTTGTTTCAACTAACTTGATTTTACCTTCACATACAAGCAAATTTACTTTACTTCATAGGATACTTTTGCAACATAAGTATGCGACTAATAACACGCAAATAATTCGACACCAGTAGACCAGATTTTTGTGAATAAAAACAATGCGTTTAGACATACTCATTTCCATTATCACCTAAGATTTTTTTTTTTTTTATGAATAGTGTAGGGCAGTGGTTTTCAACGTATGGGTCCTCTCGGGGGTCGCGATACATAACCAGGAAAAAAAATTGTTTTACTATTTTAAAATCTTTTAATCTTAAAATCTTTTTCCCCCTGAAACTTAAACTTTAATAAAATTAATTAATTGTAAAGTACTTTTATCTCTTCTAAAACCTAATTCTAATTAAAATCTATCCATTCTAACAACTAATCTAAGTTCTAATCTAAAAACAACTTTATATTGTATAATTCAATAAAATACGAGGGCTATTTTGTTTTTTTATAAGCAAATGACGACGTTTAAAATTCTTAAAATGAAAAAAAAAGTGTTGGGGAGCTCACAACGGCCCCCCACACCCCCAGTTGTGAAACCGACGGGCGAAGAAATTTACTTGGGGGGGGGGGGGTCGCGGTTTGAAAAAGGTTGGGAACCACTGGTGTGGGGAATGTCTATCATTGTTTAGACATATCTTTTTTGTACTGTTTCACATTAGCAACCACAACTAGGTCCGTTTTTGCTACTAATTTCGTGTAACAAGCTGCAGGTTGTTACTTTCTGCCTACTTTTTAACCAGGAACGAAATTAACTGTAGTTGTTCTAAAGACGAAGTTGCTGCTTGTAGTCCAAATCCGTTGTTAAGCCTTGGAGGCGTACTTGTCGATCTGCGACCATGAAACCTTTCAAGTTTCTTTCTAAAGTGTGGCGATTCTTTAAGGACGAAGATGCTGCCCACACACTGAAAGAGCGTAAACGAAGCCAGGTAAACGTCTCCACATCATTTGGGTTCAAGGCCTGAGTTCAAATGTCAACGGAAAGCCAGCCTAGTCTCCTCCCACCCCCGATTTACTTGTTTCGATCTGCATGTCTGGAATGTTAACAAGCACTAGAGGCCAACAATTAGGTTGTGCGCCAACATGCTACACAATCGCCAAGACTGAATATATGCACGGGGATTCCAGGCTAATTTGGCATTTGTTCAACATCCGTCCCCTCCCCCTGTCATGCATACTGTCATACTACGTTTTACCGCCACACCGCCGGTACATACTCGTTTTTCCGTTTTTTTGTTTTTTTTTGGGGGTGGGGGGGTGGGGGGGATGGTTGTTAAAATGGAAAACATTACTCGAAACACATTTTTTTCTGAGCAAATATTTTATGCAAAATGTTTAATTTAGCATAAAATAGTGCTCTGTAAAATAATTTACATGACATATCAAATTATATGAGCTTCCTCCTTGTCTGAGTCTGTCGCGCTTGGCGTGTCTTCTTCCCCACTTTCCCGGTAACAAGTGACATTTATAAACGGTCCCTTTGGGATTTAAGCAGAATATTTATTTGTTAATTCCGTGTGTCTTTCTTCCCCCCCCCCCCTTCCAGCCCGACCCCCACCAGCTTTAGTGAAATGATCCTTTGACTTAAAAAAAATGACATGATTAACGACAACTGTTTTTTTGCGACATATTACGACATGTAGAAATGTAGAAGCAAGACTCGTCCTTGAGTGCAACCAGCATCCGTCACTCTTCGACGTCATCTTTTTTTTCTGTGCTATTCGTCATTCCTGGAATTAATTCATTATTCTTAAAAACGTTTTCTGCACATTTTAGACCTACCTTATCATGGGTGTCTTGACCATTTTTTTTAGATCCAGGCCATTTTATAAATTCAAGAATTCAAAGGTGTTTTTTTTTTCATGTTTGTGTGTCATGATGGTTGGAAACCGACCTCATCCATCAAGTTAGAAACGCCTGTCTGTGAAAAAAAAAACACAAGGAATAGCAATTACACACAACAAGCAATGTTTTATGTGTAAAAAAATACGTGTTGTTAATCATTTTAGCCTAACAACATAAATTTGCACAAATTTTTCCGCTATATTCTTTTTTTGAGTTTGATATCTGCAGTGAAATATCTTATTTACAACGAAAAAACAGACAGACTTACAGTTTCTCACAAAATGTCCGGCACTTTGAAGAACCTAAATATTCTGTAAGTCTTTTGTAAGGCAGAGACAATGAATGACATTTCAGAAGTGACCAGTGAATGTCGTACAGTACCATTCGAGTGAGCAGGCGGTGTACCTGCACCAGAGCCCATGGATCATCGGTCGGCCTGATGATTGTCAAAAACAAAATTGAAGATTGATCGATTCTCTGTATTACAACTTACTTGCTAAAAACTTGCAGAGGTAACAGAAGCTTGATATTTCGACTTAGTAATTTGCACAAGTCTTTATCAAAAGCACACGTAGGTTAAAACATTAAAGGGTTAAAAACCACTACAGCAGCAGAATCGCTGATGTCAGAAGTTTTCAACATGGTCGTCTCCTGACACCAGCAATTCTGCTGCTATAGTGTTTTTTAACCTTTTAATATTTTAACTTGCGTGTGCTTTTGATTACGACTTGTGCGAAATACTAAGTCGAAGATCCAAGCTTTTGTTACCTCTGCGAACAAAAGCAGCCTGGAAAAAAAAAGGTTTTAACAAGTAAGTTGTTGAAACCTTTTCAGTGTCCAGCTGCAATGTTTACATTTGTCGGTATTGAGTTTCATTAGTTTGGCCAAACCTGTTAGCAGTCCTCAATGATTCATTGCCATTTTGTTTGCCACATGGTTTTTTTTAACCCACAGTTTACTGAGTTTTTTTAATTTCAGTTAGTGCAACCTCCAACAAGCACCGGAATTTTCTTTTTGCAAATTTGCCAATTTTCGCAAATATTTCTGAAATCTTTTTTGCTATTCAATTACTATTTTGTATTGGATCATTTTAACTTCCAGTTACGTTTTAATCAAAAACCAAAAACTGGTAAAAGGGGCCGCCAAGTTCCGAATGGTTTTGGCCCTTCAAAGGAGTGATAGCAACACACCAAAACATTCGTCAAGTTAATCGCACCGCTTAATAATTCGAAGGTTAATGTTACATTCGATAGCAATGTTCAAGTTTTCATTTAACCTTCGAACTACTAAGCGGTGCGATTAACTTGGCGAATGTTTTGGTCTGTTGATATCGCTCCTTTGAAGGGCCGAACCATTCGGAACTTGGCGGCCCCTTTTACCAGTTTTGGTTTTTGATATGATATCAGTCCTTTTTTTAAATTGAGTACTAAACTCAACTCCACTACCGTGGGGATGTGTAATAAAGTGGCACGTCAACAAGAAATTGGTTTTCAACAATTTGCTACTACTTTTTACCTATAGGCCAAACCATTCTCAACTTGGTCACCTCTTTATAGGTTTTTGGTTTGGTTTTAATTTTGTTGTAATTTGTTTTATTTCGTTAGTTTTGGTGTGTTGATATCACTACTTTGAAACGTCGAACCACTCTCAACTTGGTGGCCTCTTAACCAGTTTTTGGCTTTGTTTATTTTGCTTTGTTTTTAGAGTTGGTTTATATTTCGTGAATTGGACGTGAATACAATTTCTTTGGCAACGTTGTTTAGATTTATCGTGCTACACTAGTGTGTGGGCACGCACGTTAGTATACACGTTGTCATTGTCCGAACTTTGGCTGTCCAATGAGAGACGATGCCGACAAAACTAACAATGGTTATAACAATATTTTTCGTAGTTACGCGCCGTCCCACGCCATCCTCGTTACATCCCTATGCTCCAAACCGTAAAAGGTACGCAGTTCGTATCGTACTGCAGCCATTCGTCCAATTTCATAGCTGGAAGCCTTCCCGTTATCTCGGTATCGATGAAAAATCACCCTATGGAAATTAACATGGGAATGAGCGGACTAGAATTAGCTAGCTAGTAGCTAGCTAGTAGCTAGTTACATATCTTCAACTTTATTGAGGGTCATATTTTGCATTGAAAGCAGCTTAGCTGGCATTTCTACACGAGTTAATTTCTGTCAGGTGGGTCATTTCTCTTGATTTCAACACAATTTAAGCTTTTGTACCGCATTATTATTTTTCCCCCAAGTACCTGAAATGTGCCCAACTATGCTTCATGATATAAGACACTGACGCTTTGGCGCCGCGCTACCATGGTTTACAACCTCGACAATTGAATTGATGTGATGTTTGTTGTGATGATTGTTGCCTAACTTGGTGCGACACACTAGCGTGTGTCTAGCTTAAAAAATATACATTCCGACATACGCCGTTGCACTGATCGTGTTCCCGTTGCAGGCTGTAAGTGTCGATTGTCTACACATTTTGTTGTGCGGTACGTGCTTATTGTAGTTTGTCTGTGTCGTTATGCAATTGAGGTTGAAACAAGTTTCGTTATTTGGAATTAATTTCAGCAATATTTATTGCTTTATTATATGTCTTTTCTTTTCGTTTCCTTTCATTCTTCTTATTTTCCGTGAATGTCATATTTCTCATTTCTACTACGTCGTCATACGATTCTTGGAAAAATTAGGCTTTTTGGGTTTTTGAAATTTTGATAATTTATTAATCTATAGCCACTGCCTTTTGGAACTAAGTGGGCTTTGCCTTTGCTTTTAAATGTCGTTGGTTTAATTCCCTACTGAAAGAGACAAGGGAAGGCCACGGGATAGTTTTCCACCTGTGTGACTGATTTCGTAATGATCGAGCTCATTTTGACTTCCTGTTTTATACCACATGTTGTTGAATAAATACGGATGCAAACCTATTTACGTTGCCTTTTGGACTTAAATGTCAGACTGCCTGAGCGGGGAATCGAACCCACGACCTTTGAAATCAAAGGCCGAGATCCTAGCGCTTGGCCGTGTCAGTATGGCTCAGCGGTAGGACCTCGGCCTTAAATTTCAAAGGTCGTGGGTTCGATTCCCCGCTCAGGCAGTCTGACATATAAGTCCAAAAGGCAACGTAAATAGGTTTGCATCTGTATTTATTTAACCAATATCGAGCCCATTGGCTTTCCGTCTCGTTTAAAACATGTTGTTGAAATATATTTTTGTTTTGAGCTGTATTATTTTGATGCTGTTACTTTTAATCCCTTTTCCCGGGCTAAATCATGTTTTCTTTGTTATGTACTTTCAGTTAATACTTGCCTTCAATTTGAATAAAACTTAAAAAAAAAAAGTTGCTCTACGATTTCAGTTCAAAATGTTCTCCACTGCCCACTCTTTCTCCATGCCAAAATCGTTTTCAATTACTTCAGTACTTTCGGAGGAGGCAAAAAAGCTAAATAAATTTAAAGGTGATATCAAAATCTAGCTTCTAGCTTAGGACATGCTAGGAAAATCTCAGGTGCTAGGAAAATTGAACTAAACAATTAAAAAAAAATAGACTCGTGACTGGCAATTACCAATAGCTGATAACAAAGTAAATCAATGTATATTGGGAAGTAAAACCCTGATGGATCATCTCAGTTAATAACTTCCGGCTGGTTACAGAGTTAAAGATTTTGAAATGTGGTTATCATGATCTGATTTGAAATAGTCTGATCACTGCAACTCGACTGCTGTGAAATTGGCAAACCAAAAGGCAGCTTTCACGCGTTGTTTCACTGCTGCTAGTGTGCTCATGTTAATTTGGGCTTTTGAAGTGTATGTCCGCCCCTATTATTTAATATTCTAGCCCTGTTTGGTCACCGTAACTTCTGAACGACATCCAAAAAATTGACAAGAATCCAAGGCGTAAATCCACTAAATCCCTTCGGGGTTTATGCAGTAAATGGTATGAATCAAGGCTGGTGATGCCGAATTTGATTCTCTGGAATTTAGTCGTGCTAACGCAGACCGAAAATTAACCTACTGCTTATAGTATTTTAGATTGCAACCATGAGAATTTCTTCGAAGTTCACCTGTGGTTTCCAATTAACATTCGTCAAGAAACCATTTAGACAGGCTACTGACTAGAACCTGCTACTTTTCTCCCAGACGGCCTTCTGCGAACGGTGCAATACAAAGCGAGAGCTACAACATGGATATCCCCACGTCCCGTTTGTAGCTTTTATTCACTCCTGTTTTGACTAAATTGTAGAAATCCTCCCTGTTGATGCTATGACGGTTCCCTCCGTCTTAGGAAAATTTAATCCTAGACTAAACAGACTGCTATACCCTGGTTACTTCTCGATTTCATTTGATGGCAAGTTATCGTATTATGGTTTTTTACGGTTTAATTTGAACAGCGCATGCATTTAAATTTGCAATTGCAATCTAATATTTTAAAATTTCTAGTTTTAGTTTCATAGTTATTTAATTTAAACATGTTCAGTTATAAGAGGTTAAACATTCTGTACCTTTTTGCTCTTTGGCTTTTCCAGGCAAATAAATTTATTATTAAAAAAATATATATAAAAATGTGATCTGTTTAAGTGGGAACCACAGTTTTAATGTACCTGCTGCCTTGTGATGTTGGTGAAAGCCGACAGAGCAAGGCCAACTAAAATTTTGCATTTTGCAGTAACGTGACGACCCTCAGTGGAGAGACTTGTCTTTTTGATAAAGACGGATTAATTTATTATTGATAATTAAACTTATTACTGTCGAATTACGCGTGCAGTTTAATTGTTTCTGATATTGTTAACGTTTTAATTTTTATTTCCTTTGCTCATTTATACTGATGTTATCAGTTGCAAATATGTAGGCTAAGTGCCTAACCATTTTTTGTTCCTACCTTGCCATTACATTGTTTCCTTGTTTAAACACGAAATCATACTCGGCGAATATAATTGATTGAAGTCATCACGCCAACAAAATTAAAACAATTAATATTTCCGTTCTTATTCAAAAATGTTCGACAAACTTGGCCAGTGTAGATAAGTATGGAAGATATATACACACCAAAAACTTTGCAATTCTGTTCAAGAGTAAAAGTAGGAATTCACACGTAAATTTGATAACTATTCACTTGTTGTTGTTGTTCTGCAATCTTTTCATAAAAAACTACTACACCTACCTAAAATATCAAACATGAACTAAGCCAGAAATTTCGTCTTCAAAGGGATCACTTTCTCATTTGGTCAAGGACCCTGAACGGTCAGTTTTATTATTTTACATTGTTTTAAACATTGTAATTAGGAAACAATGCCAATCAGCAAACGCCAGCCGCCAAAAAGGGTTCAAAGGGTTTCAGCGAGCGTTAACCGCTTCCGGTCATCTGCCCGACGAAGCCAGCCGCAAGGTATAGACTGAAGAATTAAGAAATGCTAACAATGTTGGTGAGACAACAATTATTCACCCGTAAACTTTCAGTAAACGTGAAGAGGAATTAGAGTAAAGTAATGGAATCTACACAAATAAACCACGTGAAACTTTGCTGCTGTATCCAACGATTAATAAAGCCAGAGCCCAAATTTCAGATTTTTCATGACTCACAAAGGAAGAATAATGTAAGGCTGCGCAGTCGACTACTTTCTTGGCTAAGTTGTTCAGTGCTCTTCAGCCACGTCGTCTACTTTCCGTTCATCACCCTTCTGATGACATGGATTAGTATTAAAAAACGCTTAAGCGTATAAAATACGGATGTAAGCCTTAAAAAAACGTAGAACTCTAAAGGAACAGATGTAAGCCATCAGCCATCAGCGTCGAACTAATACGTGTGAAAGAATCTCCAGCGTCCCAAAAAGCAAGGTGGAACTTCTTTTATACACGTATTATAGTGCGACGTTGATGGCTTACATGTCTAAGTTGTTCTTATAACTGTTCCTCTTACATCCGTATTTTATACGCTTAAACATATAAACTTACTTACTTACTTACCTTTTTCTTGTCCCACCAAGAATAAAAACGAAAAGAAAATTGGCATCACTTTAAAATAACTGTTATAAGAGTCTTAGCCTTTTTAATACTCGATTTTAAGCTATACTAAAAAGTGAAAATCGGTTCTTTGGTTCGATCTGGAGGTGAGAGAAAAATTTCCCCAACAAGAAGAAGAACAACACGTATGTGGTAATCACATTAAAATAGCGTTCAAAAGTCTCTAGGCCTTGTTCATACCTACTTTTTATAAAACTTGAGCAACGGTTAATTGATTCGATCTCCATGTGTAGTCCAGCTGTCTCGGCCCAGTATTTGGGCTAATCATGCACATAGAGCTCATAGTCATGAAATCTGGTACACCAGTCATTCTTAGCTTACAAATCGAACTAGCTATGAAACCCCCTCTAGATACCGCTAAGGCCCCTTCCTTCGTCCCCACCACACTCACCTCTACGAGGTTATTGACCAACAAATTTTTGCTGATCATGCTAAAACATGAATTGGTACACAAGTCATTCTTAGCAGT
>JAHWFP010124301.1:0-12608 GCA_023313725.1 Lithobius niger | reverse complement strand
ACCAAATCCAGGTTTATCCACCAAACTTTATCCACCAAATCCAGGTTATCGACCTAACTTTACCCACCAAATCCAGGTTTACCCACTGAACATTATCTACCAAATCCAGGTTTATCCACTACACTTTATCCCCCAAACCCAGGGTTTTGGAACAAACTTATCCACCACATCCAGGTTTATCCACGAAACTTTATCCACCAACTCCAGGGTTTTTTACCAAACTTTATCCACCACATCCAGGTTTCATCTAAATCGGGCAAAGATTACTGTAAAATTTTACAAAGATTAATGGGATACAATAGCAGCAAATTATTTCGTCTAGCTAATCAATTCCTGAGTACAGAGAGGGCTCTTATTAAAAAGCCCATGTGTAAAAAGGGTTTGGATTGAATTTTTCAAGGAATTATTTCCTCGCTTAAAGATGAATTTGGTATTATTTTTGACAAAAGGCATTTCTAAAGAAATAACAGAAATAATGGAGGATGCAGCGGGAGTATGAGCATATTGCAAGAAACGGCAAAAAACTGGTAATGTTATTTCAATGGGATATGTTTGGCCCTAGCAGCATGCACCAGCGCCAAGTGGCATAAGACAAATGTATTAAAACTGACAAGTTGATTAATTATTGGTAATTACTGATAATTAATCAGAAATCGAAATTTTCGAAGCATAATTACAATAACACTGGAAATTAATTATTATTATAATCGATCACTGCATATAAATTGTGTATAATAGAAATGGGAGTTTTCCCATGGAATAGTATGCATCTATAGGCTATTCTATTTTAGCTTACCATACTTTTTTTAATGTAACAATATGAATCAATTTTTTCCATGATACAGTGATAATAATAAAAACAATATATCTAATTTTAGCATGTCATTTTCTTGATTGGAAGGGATAGTGGCGGGGGGGGGGAGGGGGAGTGTTGGCCGAGGGAGGGGATATTGGCCGGGGGAGGGAGGTATTGGGGTATTGGCCTAGAACCATCACACACAGCTAAATAATTCAAAGAAAAATAAACCCGAAAATTCTGCTCAAACAAAAAACAAATTAAGTTAAATAAAATTTACGATTTGATAGATAAAGAGAAAGTTGATGAGCACGTGGGTTCTAATTCGCCAGTGTCACCATTTTTAGATAAATGAAAAATACACAAGTGTGAACTGCTAAGAACAGTTTATTTTGGTTTTTTTTTTCTTTCTCTCTCTTGTTTTATACTTACTGCTTGCCTCGTAGTTCCAAATTTGATTTTCAATTACGGCTTGACATGTTTTACTGATTTTACGTTCGCTAGATAGCTACTCCGATTTGGATGTAGAAACGTGGCATTTTAATTATGTTTATACGATTTTTTGTTCTCTTGCTATTATTACTTCGCTCAAGTGCGACTTTTTTTTTTACGTATTTTGACGATGTTTAATGTTTTACTGATTTTATAATTAACTACTAACGATGGCAAGTAATCAGACGAAAATAAAATTCACTCCCGATCAAAGGGTCTGAGATGACGCGCGAATTTTTTTCACCATTACTGCTGCTCTCTTGTCATCCGTAGCAGTTCATAGTATTGGCTACCTTGCGTTTTTCCTTTACTTCGAATAATTTACTTGTAATTTATTTTCTTTACTTATGATGCATTTTAAATTTGGCATTTGAGAAATATGCGAATTATATACAATTAGATGAGTTTAAGATTTTTTCGTATTATCGTTAGTAATTACAGCGTTATCATTTTAACCCTCACGTCTAAACTGTCCCGTCTTACTAATTGCAATAATTGTTTATGGTAGCTTTAACCAAGCGGAAATCAATAGCGCTCTAGCTTAAAGCTTTCCCCTTTTTGGGCGTAGCCCTCTATCGTTTCACTTCAGTGACATTTTTATGCACACAATAGCAGTATGTCAGGGGGGGGGGGGGAGTAGAAGGGGTGGGACAAGTCGTTCAACCACTTCAAGGTGGGTGGTGGACTGTTCCATTCCAAGAAATGGGTTGGTCTTGGAAGCGATAATAATTAATCTACAAGAATGGAATTCGCAGACATGATTACCTCGCTAGTAACACGTCATATGAACTTTGTAAAGACCGACTCACTATTTAGTCGTTTGCTTGCGTAAACTTGGTTTTACCAGAAATTTGTCCACATCCATACTTTCTTTTACTCAGATTATAATGTGTGGCGTCGTGCTTCCGAATGATAATTTGAACCCTCTACATCACCAATTAACCTGATAGCTTTTTATCAGTGGTGGGATTCGAACCAGCATTCTCTTGGTGTGGAGACGATGATGCCAAAACTTGCACTGGACTTGCACGCTTTGGCCCGGGTCCCCGGGGACCTTTAGGCTGGGCTTGCACGCTTTGCGCCGGGACCCTCCACAAAGCTCGCGCTGCGTCTTGGACTCTTTTTTGACCGAGAAGTGGTACGATGCCGACTGGATGGCTTTTGCATTAGAGGGTAATTTATAGAAGGTAGTTTACAGACTTGATTACCTCGCAGCCTTACGAACTTTCCAAAGACCGACCGACTGGCCTATTACTCTGCTTGCATAAACTCTTATTTTACCAAATTTTAACCACTCTTCGATCTTTTTTTTCTTTTGCCCAAATTGTAATAATGTCTCGTTCATCTAAAATTCTTCGGGCTCCCTCTATTTTTATTTTTATTTTATTTGTATTATTTATTTTTATGTGTACTAACAATTATTTAGTTCTCGTGAAGCACTTCATACTCGGCCAGTGGCTCACCCGGGTGAAGGGGAGGGGACACCCCTCTCCCAAGACCCGAAGTTAAAGGTCAATTCTGGAAAAATAGACAAATAAAAGCATTTAATACAACTTACAACTGAAAAAATTCTGAAATTTTTTAACGTTTCAAGGGCAATAAAACTGCTAAACATGAGGGACTTAAGCAACCTCATCCGTAGAATTCTTCTGAATTTCGGCCTCAAATTTTTCATTTTTTTATCTTTTTTTTTATTGCTTTCAACCTCTCCGCCCCCAACAAAATACCTGGGTGCGCTACTGTGATTAAAGCTTTAAAAAAATAATGCTGTCTTTATTTGACTGATCAGAAGTTTATAAAGAACAAGGAATGAAGATGTGTAACTGGTTCAATGTTATGTAGCGTTTGACCAGTTTATAGCTTATTTGTAGTTAATGTATTGAAGTAAATATTCTCCCGTTTCCTAGACTCGTACCAGCATCACAATCTTCCCAGATCTGCACACTAATGCAATTACCAACTGTGCTATCGTCACATGAAAATCACACCTTTCATGCCATATAAAGGTTCTAGGCGTTTCCTTGAAAGTTGTCCTCCCCATACCGAGACAGTTGAAAAGGATGGTACGTCGACTAGCCCATTTTTTTCCCTTTTCAAATTCCCTATATCTCTTTTTTTCCCTCTAAAATTCGTTAGGCATATAATTTGGAGGCATTTTGTGGTACAGAATTTAACCAAGTTGGGCGCTACAGTCCTTAATAGTGGGCAACACTCCTCGTTCTTAAATGAGTTCTTTATAAGCTCCTGGGAAAATCGAAACCAACGTATAATTGTTGCATTACCAGGAGTGACATACAGGAGGAGTTTCCAATATACTTCTACCCATGTTCCACCACTTACTGTTAGTCGCTACTCCATACGTGTCATCGTTTTTAATTTTCCCGAAAAAGTAGGCTGCGTTGAAAATTACGTCGTATGTATTTACCTAAATAGGTTTACCTAAATAAATAGGTTTATGTGTGGAAAATAACGCATGTGCTGCGATTAATCTAAGCACGTGTTAATTCGCAAGCAGTAGCGTTTAAACGACTCTGAAGCGAGAAAAGAATTTATTTCTCAAACCAAAAGGACGACTGGAGAAGAAATTGAATGCCTTCCCTGCTGACTCCTCATAAGTTCTCGTGAGTGCCGGCCGGTTAATGCCTCTTAGCAATGCCTGTTAATGCCGCACAGTCTTCTTTGTAAAATAATATTTTGGTGATTTTAAAGCAACTAGCATGGAGCCAGGAGCCGAAATCCGCAGCTCTCTCCCAGAAGACAGGGTGAATTCAGGGTGAATTGTACATAGGGTGAATTCAAAACGAGAATTAACACATGGATACTTCCTTGCGTTACTAGAGCATTCTTGCGTGACTTCTGTATGAAAGACCCAAACGAACGTCGTCCTACAGGAAGTTGAATTTGTTGTTATTTTTCTTTTCCCGTTCCGATTTCGGCACCTTTTTTTCCCATTTAAATTTCTTAAGTGAATAATTAAATCGTGCGCTCACAATAAATTTTCGTATTTCGTCCATTACACCAGTGTCCAAGAAAAAAAAGAGAGAAAATGGTTTCCTTGTGTAGTGAAAGTGGGCAGGGTTTGGTATCTTAATGTTCACGCGCTGCCAAAAGCATGCCAAGGACGCAAGTCGAAAATTATAGGCCTAATCGCAGTTCCATTCACTTAACAGAGAACCTGTAAGCTACAATTAATGGACACTTGAAGCGTTTTAAGCGCATTTTAAAAGTTTAAGAAAAAGATAAATAAGAAAATATATATGTAAAAAATAAATAAATAAGGAAACACTCACTAATAACTACATTCTTCCTATATTTTCAGATGCGGCATACCTGAAGTGAATCCCTGAATATGCGGAAGTGAATCCTCCCTGGCAAAGTTCATTTTGAAAAGAAAAAGATGTTGAACGTGGCTTTTAAGTTTTGAATGAGCGACAAGATTTTCGTCCGATAATTCGTAAAGATTTATGGAGTTTGTGTAGGCGTCAGCTACGACTGAGGAGTTATGGTTCGACTCTTTGTTGATGAACACATTTGTGAATGAGTTTTTAATTTTGCTTTCAAGATGAGTTGGTGTGTTCAAACCGTGGACAGCAGTAAGGTATTAGGGAACGGAAAGGAGCAAGGATTCGTAACCGTGTTAGAAGTTACAAGCAAACCCATTACTGAACAACAGGATTACGTCACAGTGCTGCAAGTCGGTAGCAAAAAGAATGGCATGACTGAGGAAGAAGAAGTGACCATCTACCGTTTACCGGGGGAACGTCTTGGTATGGGTCTCAAATTTGACGGTGGCGTCCAAGTCTCCGAAACCATTAACCAACTCTTCATCCAGTCCATAACGGAAGACAGTCCCGCTTCAAGAGCCAAGTGTCGGTGGGGAATTCTGCAAGACGGCGACAAGATTCTTCAAATCGAAGGTAAAGACATTAAAACCATGACTCGACTAGATTGTGTGTCGGCTCTTCGGGAGGCTCCAGTTGCCCTCAAGATTCTTGTCCAACACAGAGGGCCAACTGAGAACAATGCCCTAAAGATGGCCGATTCCAAGAAAGACGTCAACAATCGGTGTGTGGAAAATGGTTTCAAGCCGACCATCACTGCCTCAATGATGAATGGCCATGCTGACAGGGAAGCCAAAGAAACAGCTCCTTCCCAAGTGCGTTTGCCGTCTAAGATTCCAACGAAGACGAAGCCGAACAAGTCTGAAAGTAGCGAGATAAATCATACACATAATAAACATGTCAGCAGTAGTAATGGCACTCCTGATATATGTTCTTCGCCTTCTTCTCTTCTTTCGCCGATCGTCACTCCACCACCTGTACCTGCCAGGAAGTTACGAAGCATCAGACTGTCACCGCAAATGGAAAGAGCCTTAAAGCTTGCTCAAGAGAAATATCCTAATGGCGAAGTTAATGGTGAAGTCGTAGTCGTTTCAAGTTCTGGTCCGTGGAGATGTTCGAATCGAATCTTAGAAACCATGGAAGAACTTCCAGTAGAAGCTGATGTTTACATGGACCTGATTGCGGAAGAAGATCAAATATTAAATGAGTATGAATCGGATGAAACAGGTAGCTCCATTTCTACGGTCATCGATCGCTGCTCTTCTGTGTCTAGCACTTGCAGTTCTAGCTTCACAGAATCATCCCCAAACACCATGGAACAATTGACTTTTGACCTTGCCCAAGCACTTAGTCCTTTTGAACAGTTAGAAAGAGAGTTGGAAACTGACTTTAACCTTCCTTCTATTACCCCCATTGACAATTTATTGCCGCAACGCGACCGCCAACAAATTACGAAAGCGCAAAGTTCCAACAGCAATCTTGCAAACCAGCCTCTAGACCCACCAGAGTACTTCAAAGATCAACCCGTCTCTACGCACGTTAGCGATCAAAATAATAATGTCTGCAATGCAACAAAAAATAAGCAAACACCAAACGACAATGGCGAACTTCCCAACGGTTTCGTAACAAAAGAAAGGCGCAAGTTTGAAAACATCCTTGGGAAAATGGCACCATCTCCACCGAAAACACTACCAAGCCGACGCCGCCGAAAGCAACCACCTCCACCCCCACCACCTCAGTCTGCCAACAGCAAACCAACAGAAAGCAACTCTGCAAAAGTCAAAGTGCAAACCAGCGTGTCTTTGATACCTCGGTCCATTAAGTCCATCTTAAAGAAGAAAAGTCCGGCCCCTCCCGTACCTCCACGTCAAAACAAAGTGGTACGGAGACTTTTTTCGAACTCAGATTCTACATCTTTGAGTTCAGTCACTTCCCACGAAAATGTTCCAGCCCAAGTCGAGCAGCAACAAACGGAATCTCCAGAAGTTCCAGACACTCAAGAGGAAAATATGATGGACTTATTGTAAGTGCTTCTTCTAAATTCTTATTTCTTTGTTTGTTATTTCTATGTTTGCAATGTATGTCGAATACTATACGATTTGATGAAAACATTGGGTCTAAAACTAAAAATACGGAATTCTTGGAATTTTTTTTAATTGTTCGGGATTCAAGTGATTTGCGTTTCTTTATTCAGTACGGGGCCATACACAAATGATGTCACACAAATTAAATTTTTCCCATTACACCAGTAAAAAGTACTCAAGTGGTTCTCAAGAGCGCACGCATGCGTTTTTTGCTTAACGAATCAAACATGTTTTAAATCCATAGTCTAAAAAAAGTTCCATTCACGTGTCAACACTTTTACCAGCACTTCATGGTTCTAATGGCCATATCTGTTCGAGCTCCATTCCAATGAGCTCAAAATGAATCCATAAGAGCAGTTCAGAGGAGTGTCACAACTAAAAACTTGGATATCAAGAAAGTCTTATATCCATTGTGCAACATCTGCACTCTGAACCTGTCTAAACCTGGCATTAAAACGTCCACGTTGTACTCTGCAAGAAAATGTAGGATGATAAAAGATGATTGATTATCATCCCGTACGCATGTTTTTAACCTACAAAATGTAGGATACCGGAGTTTTTTTGTTTAGTCAAACTTTTTTAGTCAATTTTTACAGTATCACTCCTGAGAACCATTTAATTAACTTTTAGCGGCATATCAACCCATTCCTTCATTGTCACATTCTGCCACAAGGTTTTCAACCCCCTTCCCCCCTTCCCCGCTATTGTTACCGATAAAATGGGAAATAATTCCTTAAAGGTTGTAAATTTTCTTGATTATTTGAGATCATTTTATCAAATTGGGTGTAAAAAGGAAAAGGTTATTGGGAACACAATTTTAGAGCAAAAAGGAAAATGTTTTATTCTTTGGAGTTTTGTCACGCTTGCTGCCTAAGCCACGGAACTAGAAGGCGAGATAGGCAATTTGGCTAGATAATTCCAATCTGAAATTCCTAGGATCATTAACGTGCCACAATCGACATGAGCATGAGGCATCACAAGGCACTTCTTTACTCGAAAAAGCCAGGGATGGCTGATGTCAAGCTGGAACCCAGGACCACTTGCACGTGAGACTATAGCGCTAACCATCAGGCTACCTTGTCCCCTAAATATTTTAAGGTATAAAAAATAAAATTAAACAAATGTATCATAAATGTATTGCTCGATGAAAAAATTATGTGACATCGCAATTATGGAAATCTAGGGGGAAAAATCCAAAGAAAAAATCCAGAGAAAAAAATCCAGAGAAAAAAAAATACAGAGGAAATAAAATCCATAGAAAAAAATCCAAAGGAAAAAAATCCACGGAATAAAAATCCAATGCCATTTTTGTTTGTTTCTTTTTTTCCGTATTTTGAGCCAACCATCAAGATAAAACTAAGCATTTACGAGGAGATCCAAAGAATGCTTAACTCCCTGTGTCAGCAATACGCTGAGGGCAGTCGAGAATTAAATGAGTTTTTGCGAGCAGTTGCGTATCATCCAATTACGGTGAGGAATTGGCGAATAAATTTAACAAACGAACTCTGAACTAGGTTTGGTGTTAGTGGGACATCCCTTTCCATTTTAATGCAGTGACCATCAGCCATCTTCCCTCCCCTTCTTACACGTCTTGCTATCGGGGACCTTTGTGTCCCTGCCAGGTCTAACCTTGGTGGCAAGGCAGTCGTAACCCTACCCTGCCTTCCTATTTCCATTCATTTGGTCATGTTATTTTTAAACGAGTGTTATTTTTAACTTCTACACGCTTTTAAATTTTGCTTTTTGCACTTTGAAGTAATCTGGAGGATGGGGGGGGGGGGCACATTTTTTTTCTCGTAAATTGTGTGCTTCGGGTGAATAGTCACGCAGACCAGGCAGCCCCTTGGTAAAACGACGCTGGACCGATTCTGCCAGGTTGATGTCTTTTAATAGGAAAGGGAACTACGCTGGAGTTACATATTTGAGTGGTGGTAGTACACCTACTTTGAAAGCCCAGACCTTAGTGGACAAATTACAAAGGTAAAACAACTATTTAGAATTGCGAGTCGACGGAAAGCCAGTGGCACAATTTTCTGGCAATGGAGAGACGAATCAAAAGTCAACCGTCCAAAAGATAGATGTGAAAATACTAAGCTACAAACAAAAAAATGACGTGGATTTTTTTTCCTTTGGGTTTTTTCTTTGGATTTTATTTCCTCTGGATTTTTTTTCTCTGGATCTTTTTTCCTGGATTTTTTTCCCGTTTACCCAATTATGGACCGCCCTTCGCCTTCTCCGGAAGCGTCACATTTAGCGTATCCTCCCTCCCCATCTTGCATATCGTCATTTGTGTTCGGCCCCCTAAATGTTCTTTTTAAAAACACGTAAATTCAGAACAATCCCAACGACAATTAAAGACCATTAGAGTATTGCATCTTTTGAAATAGAATGCTTGTCGGAGAAATTCTGTAGCAAAAGACAATACACAAATTAAACAGGTTGTAAAATTTGTTCAACAACTTCGCTGGTGGCATCCTTACTCGCCCAACGAATGAGGTTGTTGAACAAAATTTTCAACCTAGTTTATCTTGCTAACGAATTTCTTAAAGACAAGCATCCTATCCCAAAAGGCACAAACATAAAGCCTTGACAAATGAGAGTTATTTATATTGTCGCAACATTGCAATGCCATCTGCAGAACCAACTCAAGAAATGAGTACGGTATTTTTGTTAACTATCGCTAAACGTAATTTCTGGTTATTTTGTGTATAGAAACGTTTTAAACAGTTACCTTAGGTATATTATGGTCCTCAGCCTCTTTCTCTCGCTTTTATTTTAACTAAACACAAGATCCACGCAATTTACTGAATAAATGTAAAATCTCTTATCTTGGCAAGATAAATTTTTTAAAGTTTGTTTTGTCTAACGTTTCGCTCTAAAAGATTAAAATTGCATCCTAAAAGACTAAGAAGGAGAAATCTGCTGAACATGAACGAGTTCTTTAATTGACAGTTGAGTTAAATTAATTCCAACCAATGCTCTGAGCGGAAAATTAAATGTTTCGATTTCGTTTTGAAATAGGCAAAATAATAGAGGCAATGGATGTGGCTCATTATTTTTGTGTTTAGGATTATTAAAAATGTCAGAAGTCCTAAAATGTCTGAGAACAAGTGAGATCCAACGTACAGAACTTCCTATGCAAATTTACTTCTTTTTTTTTTTAAATATATAATTTCGGTTCAATTTTTACAGGTATAGGGCGCCATAGTTGATTTTGCACAAAATGTTTTTTGTGGAAATGCGTCGTACCAAAAAGGTTAAAGTAGGGCGATTAAATTTCTAGTGCTGATGTAAAAATATGCACAAGGTGCTCGCCAACTTACATTACGGAAGATAGGACAAACAATGGCGATAACTTTTAATGCCACAAAAAAGGATTTCCTCTGCAGCAGGGTGATGAATTTGAAGCCGGTGAAAATTCAGGCTGCAATATTTTCTGCACTTTAGTGTCAATGAAAAAAAATGACGAATTCCGATTATCGTAAAACAGTGACTCTGATAACGCTTTAATGAATCTATAACTATATATAGGCCTATCCTGATAGTAAAATACGTTTTATTCGCCAAGAAAGAGAAATCTGTTACCATTGGGGTAAAATGTAATTTGCTCGTTACAACTTTGTCACTTTTTTCAAAATATTAACAGAAATTTTGAATTACTGTAAAGGTAAATTGACTTTTTTTAACGTTTCAAAGGCTTTTAATCTGCCTTTAAAACTGAATTGGTTTACAAGACCCACCCTCCTCCTTTAGACCCGTTAACTAAAATTTCGGATCCAATTCTCACTTCTAATTTTTTGTTGCCCTCCTCCCACAAAGCAAATTCCCGATGGCACCACTGGTTCTGATTAATTTTTTTCAAAATAAAATTCTAAAACGATTGTACTGTTGAATCACTATAACGAGTCCCTTTAAAGATTTATTTGCCGTGTGCAACGAATGCGTCCGTTTGTGAAAGAACATTTCTGATAATAACGCTGCACGTTAGTCCTAAGAAAATCGACTAAGATTCTAGTAGATGTCACGTTAAAACGTATAAGTTTTTAAAACTCTTCTGTGACTTGTTCGCATTTGTTTGCATTTTACGCCCCTTCCCGCTCAATTTTGCGTACTAAATTTATTGCGTTTTATAACTATTAGACCTAAAGTGAAAATGTGAAAAAATGTAAAAAATAATATACAGCCTTGTTTTCATTAAAAATAAAATCGAGTGTTTTCAAGTCGGCAAACAGACTGAAAACCAGAGGAAATGTAAGAGCGATTACATTTTTTAAGTGCACAAATAATTAAAAAAAAATCAGTACCTTATAGATTTCGCATTCGTTGATGCCGAATTTCACGGCTCAAACTCCTTAACTTTACCATTACGTTTACCTACCACGTTTTAAATTTGAAAACTCTTTTATAGCGGCTAAAAATGTAAACAGACACTTCCCTGCATTGCAACCACCAAGAGTGAGAAACTGCCGCGGTCTGTGTTACTGTTGTGCTGCCATCTGTTGCCGCGCATCGCCACTACGTGCGCCGTTGCGATCGCATGCGCAACGCTGCAGTTGTGAGCTCGTCGCGCCATCTAGAGACCCAAAATGAAAAGCTTTTGCTTCTCTAGCCAAGTAGCCGCACGCCAGTTCGCTTAAATTTTTGCTAATACACATCCAAATGGATTTTCAATATTTTGTGACGTAATGGTATAGAGACGATTAATGAAAGTGCAAAAAATGTCAGCCAAAGAAAGAAGTCTTTTTTCCCTCTTCTATTTGATCAGCTGCGACATTCAGGCAAATTAAAAACAGTATTAACCCTACAGCAGAGCCCTGAGGCACACCATCGTGATATTCGTCACTTACAACGCTCCACCATTCAAGTCTTTCAAAATTCATACAAATTTTACCGTTATTTATTTATTTTAATTTAACTGTAGATGGCATTGTATCGTACAGAAAGTTTCTGTTGGCCAATTTCGACAGTCCTTTATAGTTTTCAGCAACATTTACGTTATTCACTTTATCATGCAATAGTGTTAAATATTTCCATAAGTGCCTCACTGTTTTTAAAACCGTATAGGTCACCAGAATTAATTTTGTGTCGAGTCCGAAACTTTCTGCATTCGTCGTGGGAAGAATTCTGAAGAATTTTCATTTTTTAAATCAACCAATCACCACGATGGTAAAATTACCAGTTAATTACTTGGCTGCAAATTACACAAAAGCTTTCACCGGTTAGGCTACATTGCTAAATACCGCATGGATTGTAAGGGACAGATGTACATTACGGATAGAACTGGAGCCATTGTATTTCTTCGCATATTACCAATATTTCCAGCTAATTTCATTTCTCTTTTAGCTGGAAATCTTACATGTTTGTCCAGAGTTGGGGGTCTGGAGTTGTAGCGCCCCTTAGCGTAAGTTTGTTGAACCGACATAAATTCACATGGAAAGTTAGCAGCGATTTTGAAAGTATCGCGTCAGCATAGAACATTTTTGGACGCCCAGTCCAAAAACCCTGGTTCAGTTCAATGACTCACGATCACACCTGAATTGATTCGTCATTATTACTGCTCACTTGTCATCCTTATCTGTTGATAATGTTGGCTGCATTGTGTTTTTCGTTTATTATTCATATTTTCAGTTAAAGGTGGGTGTTCACCAAAGTATTGTGGTGCCATCTAGGGTCTGTGATGTCGCTAAAGCTTGCAGCAAGTGTAGGAATGAACTAAGTAGTGTTTTTAAAGAATCAAACATGAACTCAGCCTACGTAAAATATTGTTGGGGAAATCTGTTACATCATCAGGTATCTTTGAGCAAGGGGTAAAGGTTAACGATGTAACGGACAATAGACAGAGATATGGTGGAGTGTTAAAAGTTTCCGTTGGGTGAACACGGAATTCAATTTGTT
>JAHWFP010124300.1:0-28419 GCA_023313725.1 Lithobius niger | reverse complement strand
AATTGCTGGTAAGAAACAACTGAAGGAAATTTTTGCAACACAGCAGTGCTAAAGCTTATATAGTATATACGTAAAATTTAACACAATTTGTGCTGAGTAGTATGAAAGACAGCCAACAGCTTCACATTTTCTGAATTTTCAGGCGAGGGCAACATACACAATTTGAAAAATATACAGTACAACTTTTAAACTTTGACAAAAAGATTCAGCATAACCGGAATAATTTTACATTTGGACTAGCAAGCTTCGAAATGCCTTCTTCCTCCCTTTCCTAGAAAGTAACAATTTATTTTTGTAAAGAAATAAACACTTTTTCCATTATAGTCTATGGAATAGTCGCAAAAAAGGGCACTTTCGGCTACCAGTACCAAAGTTTGCATGAAAATTAGTTATGTATTGAATGTTGAAAATCTGCCGGGAGACACTTTTACAAACCCCCAGAACACTTTTATGACGTCGACAAAATGGCTGCCATGTTGCACTACGCTAATACCTTCAAACAGTGATATCTCGGGTACCAGGCATCCGATTTTAATTTTCAAAAAAGGGTTGGAAAAGGCGTTTAATGCCCTTTCGTAAATGTTCTATAAGTTTTCATGGTAAGTGATATGTACTTGGACTTACATACATTGGGTTGCTCAAAGCAACTTACCCTAACTAAAAGGAAGGGCACAAACACTCGTGTTGACGTCTAGTAACTGGTTGTTTATTATGAGCTAGGCACATACATTTATAGCTTATGTTACGTCACATGGCTTGTTACTATTGGCTGACAATAACTGATAGGTGCAAGATGCACCCTGTAACAACAAATCAGAGCAATGATGTTCAACACCATGAAATGGCAAAGGATGGCATTCAAATACTGCGTGCAGGTAAGGTGCACACAACAACAAATCTAGGAACAGACCAATGTCCCCCTGTTAATGAAAGCATTGACTATTCATTAATCATTTACTTGTCATTTGATCAATTAAAATATTCATTTTCTAGATTTCTAGACCAAACTTTATTATATTGCTGGTGTGCAAAAGTTTTGAACTTATTTGCGAAATAACATAATTAATGAACTTCACAGCATGATTCAAAGATGTACAGTACAATGACGCTGTCAAAAATTCAATACAAACTTACAATTCAATTGATAATTAATTATTTCATTATTTGGATTAAATTTTCAAACATTTTTCAAAGTTTTAATCATTTTCAGAAATTGATATTCGCATTATCGTTGTGCCTTGCTTCAAAACTTATTTTATATTGCCGGGAACAAGTTTTTGTAGCTTGTTGGGTACTTCCAGCAATCGGTAGTTGTTCATAACCACAGAAATGACGTCAAACTGTTTCTATTTGAGTAAGTCAATTGGCTTTGCTGCTCCCCAATTTGACGGCTTTTTCCTCAATAGAGAAAATATAGAGAAAAACACAGTTCATTAGACATAATATTTTTTATAATTTTTTGAAACAATTTATAAGACAATTCTGCAGTTCAGTGCTTCTTTTCTCTAAAAAAAGTCTGTCTGTTCAGACTACGAATAACATTAGACAAAACATTTTCCTGCTACTCAGGACAATTAAAACCGAAGTCTTTCTACGAGTTCACAATTAACTGATACGACAAAATTTGGGCGCTACTCGTCCACAATTAAAATCGTAGTCAACATTTAATCGTTAAATTTTAATTTTGATTAACAATTAAAAGTGAGCACACATAAAACTCGAACGATACATTGCAATACCTGTTACTGAAGCCAACACTTCATTTAAATTATTACAATTCGGCGAGCTGAAAACTAGTCTTGCTATTTATCTGCAGGAGATAGAAAACATAGCATTAGACATTTTTTAATTCCAACACAAAAGTCATTTCACAAGTTCACCTTAATTGGCTAAAACTTCTTTCGCTGTGCACGATTTTTTGCGAATGAAATTTCCGGGCTGGCTTTACGTTTTAAATTGGATTTAGAGCTGACATCCGTGTGTTCGGAAAGTTCAGGTGCTAAATCAGAATCTTGACTGTCAATAACGACGTTCGGGGCTGATGGACTTGATTTTCGCCCCATGGACTTCCTACGTGTTTCCGATTTATTTTGCAACGGAATATTTTCTTCAGCTTGCGAATCACTCACATCGTGTAAATAAATTTTCGCTCTCTTCTTAGAACTTGAACTCTTCGAAGGAACTTGGGAAATTGGTGACATTTGCTTCCTAGATGACGCAGGCATATCATTAGTTGCGTCAACGAGTGGGGTGATGCCCTTATTAGGCAATGTTTTGTTTCTCTCAGACCGATTGGGTGATGTAAACACGATCGACTGCCTTCTTGACTTCCGACTCACGTGGTTTGGAGATTGAGCCGGAACTGAGCTTGGAAAATCGGCGTTCTTCGAATTTTGCGTGTTCTTGTGTGGAGAGCCATCGGGATTTATCGTTTAATTGGGCAAACGTGCGCGAATTTGCGATATGTTACGGCGTAGTTTTAAACCACTTTCTGTGAGTACTTCGTAATTTGAATTGTCCAAACATTTAAATATCGCTGCTTGTTGCCAAAGCCTCTTGCTAACGGTATAGTCTCTAGTCCAAATAGGCGAGAATTCTTGAAATACTTCATGCTTTTTGTGTGCGGAACTTGAGTTTATTTTATCCTGCTTTATTTTTATTTTCTGCTGTAAATTGGGTTTCAGCAAGTCTAGGCAAGTTCGAATTTCTCTACCGAAAAATAATTTTGCAGGAGTTTCACCTGTAACTGTGTTAGGACAATTTCTGCTTGCAATATGGAACTCATTTAAAGATCTTTTAATAATTTTACCTTCACCTTTTTGAAGGCCTTTTTGAACTAACGAATGTAAACTTCGCCAAATCTATTCTGCTTAGCAGCGTAAGGCGCACCTGTTAGATGCCTAATTCCCAGTGTTTTAACAAAAGTTTGAAACGAGCTACTCGTCCACTGCGGCCCATTGTGTGAAACGAGCGTTTTCATTTGCCCGAATTCGGCCATATACTGTTCAAAAACTTTGATAACTTTATCAGATGTAGTTTTCTTCATAAATTTTACAAACGGGAATTTGCTATGCGCATCAACAATAACAATGAAAGTAAAACCTTCAACAACGCCAAAATCAGAATGAATTCTGTCCATAGTCTTAAGGGGATACTCCCAAGAATGTTTTGGACCAGTTGGCTTTTCACCTTTTAGCTCTTGGCAAGCAGTACAACGTTTAACTTTAGCCTCTAGGTCAGCATCAATATTAGGCCACCAACATTTTCCTTGTGCTAAAGATTTTATCTTAACAATCCCTAACGCCCGTACCACAGCTGTGTTTTTGGAGTACTTAAGCAAAGACTTAAGTTGGGGTTGCTTCTTAAGTTGTAGTTTGGTACCACTATCTGTTACTTGAGCAATGAATTCATTTCCTTTGCTTAGGCAATGACTGAAGTTATCTCCTACCACTGCTGTCTCAAAACCCCTACCTGAAAGCGAAGTAATGCATGGATCTGAGTAAATGACCAAGTCCTGTCATGAGTAGACTTAAGTCACCGATGTTGCCGATGGAGGAAGTAAACTTCGCGTATAGAAAAGATATATGGCTGAAACTTCGTTGCTGTACTTGTACCACTTACCCCAGCATGCATGCTGATTTTTGCAATGATCGAAGCACTTTTAATTTTTTTTCTGTTTTGTCAACTGTACACGGAGAAGCCAACTTCGGAGCAGAGATCCAAGCAACGTTATTTCCTCTAGCGCTGACCTAAGGAGTCATTCTGGTTGGGGGATGCGCTAGAACGTCCCAGGAAAACGAGATGCATCTACTCACGAAGTTTCAAATCGATTATACGAGTGGTCGTGATCAAACACTCAAAATAATATTTTCGTTGGCTCATCACAATACGTTATTTGCCAGTAACACTTGAGAGTCTGGTTGTCTGGACTTTTCGTCCCGAACTGCCGGAAGAGCCGTTTATTTTCACTGATTTCTTTTTTTGAAAACGTCAACAGACTACAGGTCTGATTACGCATACCTACGTACGACAGTTATTTTCCGGCCGTTCTGAATGAGGAGGATTCAGAATGGAACACGAAACCGGGTGAGGCTATAGAATGTTCTCGGGGATGAGATGCATAGATACCGAGTTTGAAGTTCTCAACTATTCCCACAACACCTTCTTTTCCTTTCCACCCTAAAGAGAATTCTACTCTTATTATTAGTACCGTGGGGGTGGTTTTTGAGCAGAATAGAAGGGCATTCGAAACCCCCACCAGTGGTAACTGACTGTCGTGTACAGGTATGCGAAATCCGAACTGTAGTCTGTTGACTTTTTCAAAAAATAAATTAGTGAAAATAAAAAGCTCCTGCCGGCAGTTCGGGACGAAAAGTCTGGACACCAGTCCCGTAAGTCGGTGTTACTGGCAATGTAGTGTGGGCAAACAAAAATAGTACTTTGAGCGTTAAAGCATGACCACTAGTATAATCAACTTGAAACTTGGTGGGCAAACGTCATTGTTGCTGGTAAACAACAGTCTCATACTGTCTGTTTTTATTTTTGATTGGAGAATTATTTCCTAATATATTTCGCTTGTGAGGATGCATCTTTTGAGATCAGACCATATCAGAGTTCATGCCAGCCAATGAAAATGCTGAAATAAACTAAACTATGACGATACAGCCAATAAAAACGGCTCAAATTAAATAAAGGGGGTAGCAATGAATGGGGAAGGCGGCTGACAATGCGAACGGATGTGCCCTATAACAATCAGTAACGAACGAAATATTGCTTCAATAATGCTGACTATTACAGCCGAGATGAATAGGTTCAAAGTTGGCTGAGTAACAATCACCCTCGGGTCAATATCACGCTTGGTATCAAAACGGAAAAACCAGAAATTCAACCACACTGACAATACGAGCGGCGCCCTCCATTGAAAACACTATTTACTTCCCTAACAAAACAACAGTGATTCCAAGGGAGGAGGAGAGAGATGGGGGCATTCAGACCACACAATGGGGGGGGGGGGGATGCTACCGGGAAGGTGAGGTCGGCACGCGTTTTCATTTCATGATGCCTTTATAGTAAGTATTTCACTAACGAATGCGGGAACCAGATAGACCAGCGTGGGGATATCGGTATAGTTTATTATTATGCTAACGATTGTTATGATTTTATGATGAATTTTGAATTTTCCATTTAATCTAGGTGTAGCGGGTGACCCCCTGGGTCTGAGCTCAGGGAAAAAATTAACAACCGCGTGTGATTGCATTTTGTTGGGGCGTGCTGGTAGCTGAACTACGGAGGCTCATCGCCACCGTTTCCAGGTGTGGTTACACGATAAACCACAAGCACTACTTAGGAGTGTTACTTGACCAAGTAATGCTCAAGTTTGATAGCAGTGGTACGACCATTGCTCAAGTCATTACTTACAGTTCAAGTACTACTTGCCCAAGTAATTGCTTGAGCACTACTTATGTGGGAAGCTGTGGTACGGGCGTAAGTGTCCGACGTGCAGATCTTGCAGTATTCTGTCGCGCAGGCTGGTAGGCACGATTACACGCAATCCTCAAACCAGGGTTTCACACTCAACAGATATTTCATGTTTTCGTAAAAAATACGGCTTTAATTCAGCCTCTTCTGTTTTTTACGGGCCAGCCATGCTTTACATACCTCAAAATTCGCACGAGAACAGGATCTTTTATAATTGCCTTAACTAGGGTACTATTAAGTACTGGTAAGGATTCAATGGACTGTGCAAAAAGCACTTTGAAAGAAATTTCATCATCCGAATCCTCAGCAGTATTTTAAAGTGGCAAACGAGACAACATATCAGGTGTTAAGTTGTATTTTCCAGGTACATGTTCTAATGTATAAAAGTAGCCATTTAACTGAAGTGCATGACGCTGCACACGACTCGCAGCCATTAATTGAGGTATTCCATTTTTTGGACCAAAAATCCAAATAAGAGCTTTCTGGTCTGTTTGGAGAGTGAAGTGATTCGAATACAAGTATTGATGGAATTTTTTCACTCCCCAAGAAACCCCAAGTGCTTCTTTATCAAAATGAGAATAATTTTGCTCTGCTTTTGTGAGCTTTCTTGAAGCAAACGCAATAGGTTTTTCTTGGCCATTTGGTAGGGTATGCATCAAACACGAACCTAGACCATAGGGACTTGCATCCGTGGCCAGTTTTAGCTTATATTTGGGATTGTAGTGAACTAAAACATTGGAAGTTTTGAACAACTGTTTTATTTTAGTCATAGCTGCATCGCAAGAAGGTCCCCAAACCCACTTCTGCTTGGGACTAAGTAATTTGGTTATGGGAATCAATTCATGAGCCAAATTTGGCAGGTATTTTGCATATTGATTAATAAAACCGAGAAAACTTTGCAACTCAGATATATTTATAGGATTAGGAGCATTCATCACTGCCTCAATGACCTCTGGTGAGTTTGTCAAATCTTCTGAATCGATTTTATGTCCTGAATATTTCAGTTCAGATTGGCCAATTCTACACTTCTTCAGACCAAGCCGGGCTCCAGAATTTTGCAAGGCAGACAACAATTTGTCAAGATTGTCATATTGAGCACCCTGCCCACTGACGAGAATATCGTCATAAAATGGTTCACAATTACTAATTCCTGATGTTACGCTAACCATTAATCTTTGGAAGATACCTGGGCTGCTAGCCAACCCAAATGGACATCTTACAAATTTAAGCAATCCAAGGGGCGTATTAATTACAAGTGCTTCCTGCGATTCTGAATCTAACTCCATCTGAAGGAACGCATCCTTAAGGTCAATCAGACTGAAAGTATCACTTCCAGAAAGCCTACCAAACAACTCGGCAGCAGTCGGAACCGGGTAATGGTCAATTTCGAGCTGCAGATTAACGGTAGTTTTATAATCACCAACAATTCGAATACCACCTGCTTTACGGACCACCACAATGGGCGTGGCCCACCTGCTGGTACTTACCGGCTCCAAAACTCCAAGGGACACCAAGCATCTAATCTCGTCATTAACCTTATCAATAAGTGCCAGTGGAATCGGTCTAACTTTACGAAAAACAGGAACAGCATCAGGCTTCAATTTGATTTTTGCTTTAAAGTTCTTAAAACATCCTAACCCTGACTTGAACAGTTCAGGAAACTTTGCTGTTAAAGTCTCGGGTATAACAGTAGTTTTTTTAACCTCAAGTGCTTCAAATTCCTGAAGCAGTCTAATTTTGTGTAAGACTAGTGGGTAAAACTGTTTCAAATCAAAATCAAAAATCATCAACCAGTCCTTTCCCATCAAAGGCTGACGTTCTTTATTAGCAATTGAAGCCTGAACCTGCTCAACTCTTTCACCAATTTGCACCTTAATTTTAATGGCAACAAAAACTTTATCTACCTGACCAGTCCATGACTTGACGAAAATATTTGGTTTTAACAATTTACAGTCTTTAAAATATGTGTGATGCCAACATAGTGGTAAAATTGTAGCATCACAGCCACAATCAGCGTCTAATGGCAACTTTACACCATTGATGTCGCACTCGACAGACCATCTCTCAGCTTTAACGCATTAATGCACACCGTGTTGTTCTCTAAGTAATCAACAGATTTGTCACTACTTTCTTGATCACTGGAACTCTCATCCAGTGTGCTACACTCAGATTCTTCATTTTGTTCCAAAAAATGTGCTTTGTTCTGCTTGTAGCCATATTTAAACTTCTTGCCAGTGCTTTTCTTAGGACGGGGTTTAGACTCTGATGACTGAGTACTCTGTTTTGTTTTGAGAGCAAACTGCCTTTAAATGTCCTGTGATATGGCAACGGCCACAGGTGTAGTCTTTAAAGCGGCAACGCGCTCTCCCGTGTCCCTTAAAACCACAACAGAAACAAACCATATCTTTAGAATTCGAAGAGGATGGTTTACCTTGCTGATAACTGATTTTACTTTTCTTTTTAGTTTTAACAAAATTTACACTACTAGCGCTGGTTTTTAACTCTTGTTGGTTCAGCTCAGCTGCTTCCACAGAAAGTGCTAGTTCAATTGTAGCTTTTAAATCTAAGGTTTTCTTAATCAGCTCGCGTTGTATAATTGAGCTGTGAACACCACCAACAATTCGATCCGGATCATTTCGTCTTTAATTTTGCCTGCAACAATAGCATCATAACTGCAATGCTTGGTTAATTGTTTTAAAGCATCAACGTACTCTGGTATTGATTCGTTTGGTTTCTGTGACCTCTTGTTAAACCTGAGCCTTTCTGATATTGTGCTAGGTGCTGGTTCAATATACGTTTCTACTGCTTTAATTAAAACATCATACGTAACGGTTGTAACTGTAAGTGGATCGATAATTCTCATGATTTTTTGAACATTGCATCCCCAACACTAGCTAATAATACGTTGCAACGATCTTCATCTTTAATTTTCTTTGCTTTAAGAAAACAACCAAATCGCAAAATATACATAGACCAAGAATGCTTACTTGGTTTATAAGTATCGAACAAACCGTTAGGTTTTTCAGCTTCAGTGCCACCAGGCATTTTAAACTGAGCTAATTAACAAAGCTAAATAAATTTTATAAAAAGGCCTTTTATTTGACAAAACTTAATTTGCACTAAATCGACCTAAAACAATCGCTAAACAACCTGCAACAACAGTTTTTAGGATTTTAACAATTTTACTCACACGTGGCATTCAAATTTACAGCCTAAGCTAATTGACAAGCTAAGTTTGTTTTCAAATAACAAGCATGATAAGCAATTGACCATTAAATTTATCTAAACCAGGCAATTAAGCCAAGAAAAATGACAAATCATTCAACGCAAAATTTAAACACTATACGTCTATAGGCCTCAATTTTAAACGTTAAATTTTCAAGCTTGCTAGTTACAAACATACTAGTCTAAATATCAAGTTTACTGGGCAGTTTTACACACACATACCCAGAGGACAACGCGGTAAGCAAAAAGAGCTAGAAAGCCGTTTGCACTTCAAAATAAGTAATAAAGTTATTAACTAGTTATTAACTTCAGAACCTCAAGCTTAATCTGTGCACGGCAAATTTCACAGAAATACGCTAATTTCGGCTGCGATTTTCCGACATCCCTAGCCAGTATAGTCAAGCGTAGGAAGTCTCAAGGCGTCGCCTCGACACAGCCTTTAAACTAAATTACGAACCAGCTATAACATATGAAATACACAGAAAAATTAGTAGTAAAAATACTACAACAGTTAATTCTGACAGTAAACTATATTTAGTCAGAAATTGCGCCAACACAATCACCAGTGAAACAAGTGAAACGAAAACTGTTTAAAATTGAACAAGGTTACTTAATTATCCCCCAGCGCATGAATACAGATATTTGCCAGATAACCGAAATTCAAGCTTACCTCAAACTTGGAGCAGAAAGTTCGAAGCTGCAGGGTAAATTTAAGCATAACAAAGTGCTAAAGGCAGGCCATAGCCGTGACCCTCGTCGCCAGTTGATATACTTGGACTTACATATTATTGGGTTGCTCAAAGCAACTTACCCTAACTAAACGGAAGGGCACAAACACTCGTGTTGACGTCTAGTAACTGGTAGTTTATTATGAGCTAGGCACATACATTTATAACTTATGTTACGTCACATGGCTTGTTACTATTGGCTGACAATAACTGATAGGTGCAAGATGCACCCTGTAACAACAAATCAGAGCAATGATGTTCAACACCATGAAATGGCAAAGGATGACATTCAAATACTGTGTGCACGAAAGGTGCACGCAACAACAAATCTAGGAACAGACCAGTAAGTGTGACGGTTTTAATTTTATCTGCGTAGGAACACAAAAAAAACAGAAAAATCCTTCACGAAACACATATTTCCGAGTTGCTATTATGCTATTACGGAAACAACTGCTCAAATCTATATTTCAAAAAACTATTTTAAAGTTAATTTAATGGTCTTTAAGAAACGTAGCAGGAACTCTAATTATCTGCAGCGGATTTCATTTTATTTGCGTTGGAATGAATACCAAGATGGATACCAAGTGCGTCAACTAAAAGAAAAGTGTGTATGTGTAAAAAAAAAATGAAGTTTTACATTCAGAAAATTCGTGTAATTTATACGATGCTACGTCACATACATTCCAAAGGTGGCTTACATACAATCCGTTGTAAATGGTTTGCAATAGCTGCAGCTTTCATCGAATGTAGAGCACTATCCCTCACATGGACAAAGTAAGGTACAGCTTAGGCCTGTTTTCACACAGGACAACATCTCTGTTTGCATTTACATGTCTTGAACGTCTTAAAGTGGTGTTCTGGTGTCTTGAACGTTATGTCTTAATGTCTTGATTAAGATGTCTTGAAGCGCTACCATTGTAGTAACAATTCACCACAAGACTTGTATGAGGTCAGAAGAGGGGTGAGCCACCGACACTGGTCCTTGACAATTTTGGTAAAAGGTATGACTAGTATGTCACAATCAAACGCTTGGGAAATTTAGCAAGTTCTGGATACGTAAGGAGTTGCTTAAATGAATTTAGATTTGGGTCATCTACCACTTCCACTGGGAGAGCATTCCAGAAGGGGACAGTCCGAACCGAGAAAAGTTTCGCCAACAGTCAAATTGGGAAGCTGGAAATGATAATTTCCAGCCATGGCCACGGGTGTTGATGCTTAATGGAGCCAAATCGGAAAAAAAGGAAGTTCGACACTAACTAAACCGTGAAGGATGTTATATACCATTATGAGGTCAAATTTCAGTCTACAAAATTCGAGTCTACCTGGCCACACTTCGTAATCTTTCCTCATAGCTAAATTCTCTTAATCCTGAGAGAGCTTTTGTGAATCGCCTCTGCACGAGTTCAAGCAAATCAATGTTACGAACTAAATAAGGGGACCAGACTGGGGTGGTAAACTCCAGCAAGGATCTAACAAATACCTTATAAGCCCAGATCTTCGTACTATTTACCGATTTAAAGCATCTATTTACGATTGCCGACGGTGAAAAGGCTTTAACTTAGATCTTACTACAATGTAGTGATGATTTAAGGTCACTTGTAAGCCAAATACCGAGGTCATGGACCTCAGTGGAAGTTGGCAGAAACTTATCTGCAAGCAGGTAGACATTTTGTGGCTCATAATTTTTAACACGTAGGGTGTGGCGTTTGTGGATAGAGAGTGGAAGTTGCCATGTGTGGAACCACTGTTCAACTTTAAGAATTTCGATCTCCGATACGTGGTTGCTACCAACAGAAAGATTTTCAGATCCAGTTTTCGAATCGACGGCAGATTTGTAGTAGAAACTGTGTTCCCCGGTAAGGTCAAAATCATTTAAGCAGAGCAAAAAGAGGATTGTGCCAGGACAGATCCTTGTGGGACGGCGTTGGAACACTTGTCTAGGACAAGGATGTATCATTCACGATTACGCGTTGGATTCTGTCAGCCAGGAAAGACTCTAGCCACCTACTAAGGTCACCGGTAATAACCTGTCCCTGGATTTTCAGAAGCAGTTTTCGGTGAATGACAGACTCAAATGCCTTTTTCAAGTCGAAGTAGACTAAGTCCATTGTTATTCCTAGATCCTATGCACTCGTACATCTCTCAAGTACAGCCAGTAATTGATGAGTCGCTGATATGCCTGGGAGAAAACCAAACTGATCGTTGCTGATGATAGAGTACTTTTCAAAGAAATTTAACATGGAGTCACGAATGATAGATTCCATAGTCTTACACGCCACACTAGTAAGTGCGATCGGTCTGTAATTAGATGGATCAGATGTAGATCCCGTTTTGAAAACGGGAACTACATTTGCTGTGAGCCAAATTGTGACGACTGGCTTTGAAGTCCATACAGGTTTATAGTCCACTTTTTCTTCCATCCCCAGTGGGTCATGAAAGTCTGTGACAGTTTCTCCACACAAAGCACTGTAGCATAGCTCTTCTGAGGTAATAGAATAGGGCGTCAGAAGTAGTTGATATCTTTCCTACTGGTCTATTAAGCTGGGCGAAAAGAAGTATCCTTGCTTAATTTACATTTTCTGCAGGACTTGCAGCGTGGTACATCGAGACTACAAAACTTTGAACTGTTAAAAAGAGGTCACTATCGTTTGAAAGACTTTTGTAGCATGGTTGAACACTCCTCAAAAGCTCTATCAACCTCTCTAAAGGGCATCCATGTTACATGCACTAATCTTGCCAATACTCGCAAAACTTCACACAGTATCACTCCTATGAAGGAATGAAAGTTGGGAGTAGAGCTGTAACTCTTGCTGAAAGTCACTCAGCCGTTATATGGATAGGCAAGTGCTGGAGATGCTTCCCTATTACATATTCAGCCAACAGTTCTTCAACATTACTCATGTGTATGAAAGCATATAATGCAATAACTACAGTAGGGGCAAGTGAAGAAATGTTGATGCTGTTAGAGCTTATCACAGTGTCCCTGTAGGTACAAGAAACCAATTTCCCATCGGGGATTTTCATTGTCAGTAGATTTTTGGCCGCCAAAATTCCGAAAGGTTCATCTTTGTTTGTGTCATGTGATGCAAACTTGTTGAAATTCTCAGGCATCAAAACACTAGGTTTCACATCTACTCTGGTTCTCGTCCGTCTTGCCTGTCTAGTATCAGTCTTCAAATTTCCTTCTAAGTATTGATCAAACACACTATCTACCCTATTCACAGTCCTTAGCCTCATTTGAATGTAGGGCTGAACAACACAGTCACAGTACTGTTGGAATATTCTGCTTGTTTGTGGTGCCAACATATGAATAAGTACAGCTATTGCCAGTGATAAGGATGAAAACTTACGGCTCAAGAAATGCCTTATCAGCCAATTTGCAAGGTGCATTATGCAAGTAACTATAACATACTACTTTGATGGCTTCCTCAAGTTTACAGTTCTCAAATTGAAATAGGGCGACAAATTTGACGCTTACCCAGCCGGAGCCAGGAACCCAGTTTTGGCATGAGCCATTTTCATAGTCAAAGAATTCCTTAACATCGCTTTGTGTGGTTTGACTAGCAATAGAGTTTGTAAAAGAGGTTGCTGTCCATCCGTAAATTAATCATAGTAGAGGATAAGGTAGACATTGTGTTTGATCAATACTTCAAAGGGAGTTTAAAGACCGATACTAGACAGTCAACAGGTATTGGAACTAGGGTACATGAAGCCTAATGGTTTGATACCTAAGAATTTCAATAAGTTCTTATCACAAACAAAGACGGACTTTTCAGATTTTTGTGTAGTGACAGTGAAAATCTCCGATGGAAAAATAGGTGTATGTATCTACAGGGACACTGTGATAAGCTCTAACATCATCAACTTCTTTTCATTTGCCCATACTTTCCTTGGCCTTCAGGGCACACATTTCATTATCTTTAGCGATTCCATGAGTGCCCTGGAGTCCTTGGTGACTTACAATCCTCGGAACCCCTTGACACAACGTGTCCAAGCTTTGCTTTCCCACTTGCCTGGCCAGCGGAAAACCGTGCTTTTCTGCTGGATCCCGGGCCATGTTGGGATAGGTGGAAATGAGCAAGCGGATTCTGCAGCAAAAGGGGCCCTTTCTGGCCCTCTTTGAAGGGATCTCAGCCTTGTTCCCTCGGACGCTTTTCCAACTCTGCGTCTGAGGTTACACGCTTTTTGGCAAGCCTCGTGGGATGGACAGGACGGTAATAAATTACGAGCTATTAAAGGCACTGTTGACGAATGGCACTCGGCGTGTCGCCGCAGTCGCCGTGAGGAGGGGGTGTTGGCCCGTTTGCGCATTGGTCACACTCGACTTACTCACTGTTTCCTTTTGCGGGGGGTTGACCCTCCTGAATGTTATTGGTGTCGGCGGCCACTTACGGTTCGGCACTTCCTTGTTGATTGTTGCCATCTTGATGGCTTTCGTCGTCGTTTCCATCTTCCGCATGACATTGTGCGTCAATTGGGCGATAAGTCTGTCCTCCTGTCCGGTGTTTTTCAATTTTTGCAGGAGGTACAGATGTATGACAAGATTTAGATTAGGGGTTTGAATAATATCTCTGTAATGTGTGGTGCAGTGGCAACCCGGACCACTGCAGTGTGACTGAGGTTGGCGCTAATGACCAAGCTGTCGACGCGCCATTAAGCCTCATCTCCCCCCCCCTACTTTCTACGAAGAAGGTGATGCTCCTCTACTACTTCATGAATGTTATGAGAGTAGTAATGGACATTCTAGGATCATAGTAACAACTGTAGTTTCTGATGTTGAGTTATTGCATCATATGCTTTCATACGCCTGAGTAATGTTGAAGAACTCTGAGTTGAATATGGAACAGGGAAGCATTGCAGGTATTCACCTATCCATATAATGATCAAGAGACTTCCATCAGGAGTTATAGAACTTTTGAGTAGTAGTTCGACCATGCCAAAAAACGTCTCAAACAAAAGTAACATCTTTTTAACAGTTCAACGTTTTGTATTCTTGACGTACTAAGCTGCAAGTCCTGCAAAAAATATTGCAATTTACTTTCTCCATGTGAGGGACAGTGCTCAACAGCAGATGAAAGCTGCAGCTATTGAAAGTTTATACCCATTTACAAGGGATTGTATGTAACCCACCTTAGGGGTGTATGTGAGGTAGCAGCGTATAAATTACACGAATTTTCTGAATTTATAACTTCATTTTTTACCCATACACACTTTTATTTTAGTTGAAGCGCTATCTTCGTACCCATTCTTACGCAAATAAAACTAAATCTGCTGCAGATAATTAAAGTGCCCGAGACCTTTGTTAAATACCCCCAAATTATCTTAAAAATTACTTTTGGAAAACTTAAATTTGAGCAGTTGTTTCCGTAATAGCATACAATAATCCAGAAATATGTGTTACGTGAAGGATTTTATCCCGTTTTTGTGTTCCAACTAAGATTAAATAAAAACTGTCACACTTGTAATGAAAACGTATCGAATATTTACGAAAGGGTATTAAACCCCCTTTCAAAGCTTTTTTTGAAAATTAAAATCAGATGCCTGGTTCTCGAGATAGTGCTGTTTAAAGGTATTAGTGTAGCATGGCAGCCATTTAGATGACGTCATAACATGTGTTCTGTGAGTGTCTCCCGGCATATTTTCAACATTCAATACATAACTAACTTTTATACAAACTTTGGTACTGGTAGACGGAAGTATCCTTTTCTGCTAATTTATAATAATAATAATAATCGTTTGTTGTGAGAACAACTGGAATGCGAAGGGTCCTATTGGGCCACTAACACGCAGCCAATTTTAATAAAACCAACCAAGGGGTTGATGGCAGGAGGAAAAAGGGTCTAAAAACTAACAAGACCCGATAGGTCAACTGTTTTCAGTCTAAGTCGGAAAGTTGGAATGGATGGTGCTGAAATAACTTCTGGTGGCAGGCCATTCCAAGCATGCACCACGTGATTACTAAAAAAGAACTTTCGACAGTCCAATCTTGAACGGTTTACAACGAGCTTAAGGTGGTGTCCCCGGGTCGTTTCGCATCCGCAAATAGTAAAAAACTGACCCCCATCGATATGGTAAAGATTGTGTAAAAGACCATAAGTCATTACTAGGTCAGCAATCAAGCGGCACAGTTCGAGAGAGGGGAGATTCAAGGACTTTAAACGGTCAGGATACGATACGTTGAAAAGACCAGTCATCAGCTTGGTAAAACGTCGCTGAACCGACTCAATGAGCTCGATGTCTCCCAATAAGATGAGGTGACCAGACTGGCGAGGCATACTCCAAGACTGGTCGTACATATGTCTTAAAAGCCCTAACCAACATAGTAATGTCCTGTGAGCGGAAACATTTACGAATCAGAATAGCACGAATGTGAGCTGCTTTAACAATAGAGTTTATGTGAGTAGCCGATTTTAAATCATTCGAAAAGATGACACCAAGATCCTTAATGTTACATTCAGTTGTAAGCTTGGTTTGTCCAATGCTGTAAGAGAAGTGTTCATTTTTTTCCCCAAGTTGTAGGATTTTAAACTTGATTTCAGCAACAGGCAGTTGCCAATTCTTAGGCCAAACCTCAATACTTTTCGCAGCATCGCCATGCGCTCTAAAAGCTGCATGGTCATTCACCACCTTATACATTTTCACGTCGTCTGAAAATTTGGGGAGAAAAATGCCTTCAGTATCACATTTCAGATCATTGATGTAAATCAAAAACAGGAAAGGTCCCAGAACGGAACCCTGTGGAACCCCACTGGTTACGTTTACCGGCTGGGAGGTTGAGTTTCCAACACAAACCCACTGGCTGCGACCCGATAGGAAAGATTTTATCCAATTTAAAGTATCGTCATCGAAACCACAATTGATCAACTTAACGAAGAGTTTGGAGTGAACTACGGAGTCAAAGGCTCTGGCAAAATCAATGTAAATGATATCAATTGGAAAGCCATTGTCAATTGCTCGTGTCCAGTTGTCCAAGCATAGTAAAAGCTGGAGTGTAGTGCTACGACCAAGTATAAATCCAAATTGGTCATTTGCTAGGATGTTAAACCTCTTAAGGTGTTTGAACACGTGGTCGCGAATAATTCGTTCCAAAATCTTGCACGGGACGCACGTAAGGGAGATGGGTCTATAGTTTCCGTGATCAGCCGCATCCCCCTTTTTATACACTGAGACAACACGTGCAGTTTTCCACATGCTTGGTACTTCATGGGTACGTATTGAAAAATTAAAGACCATTGTGAGTGGAAGAAAAAGTTCGTCCTTGAGCTCTTTATAGAGCGTAGCAGAGAACCCATCAGGGCCAGTTGCATTGCTAGTTTTAAGGGATCCAAGCAACGCAAAAACTGTGCCAGGACGAAAATTTATCCTGTCACACGTTGGAACGGACCCAACATCTGGCAAATGTGGTATAATCCCGTAAGAAATTTTGTGCAAATGCATGGTTAAAAGCGTCAGCTTTCTCAAGGTCAGAGGTAAGCAAAGTAGAACCTACCGATAATAGTGGGACGGAATGCGTCGTTCTGGTTTTTGATCTGACGTGTTTATGAAGAGCAGACATCGTGCTATCTTTTAGAATCTTGCCCTCAAGCTCAATTTCGTACGATTTAATTGCCACAGAAACCTGCATTTTGCAAGCATAATATGCATCCCGAGCAGTGGCATCTCTGTTAATTTGATACGCATGCCACAGTTTAAGTTTTCGACGTTGAAGTTTAGTGATAGACTTTGAGTAGCATCATGTGGAGGGTCGCTTATTTATAACTATATTAGCCTCGACTCTAGTACTAACTATTTTATGAAATGCATTCATCAACATTGTTGCAGTGTGCCAAAGAAATTTGCCAGTTGACCGTGCTCAGCAAGAAACGATGATTTCCAAGATTTGTGTGCGACTTAGTTTTCAAGCCCTTGTGAGTCCTGCCATCACAATTGAGTTTAAATGACACCATTTGGTGGTCACTATCGCCAAGGCGATCGAGTACCTTTACACAGTAGGCCAAGTAATCGCAATCAACTAAAATTAAATCCAAAATGTTTTCCCCACGCGTAGGTTTCCTAACCAGTTGCTGCAAACCTAGTTCGGAGATGCAAGTAAAAAATATTTGATGAATTCTATCAGAGGTACAATGATTTTCCCAGTTAACTGATGACATATTAAAATCTCCGACAATCAGATTGGGCTTACAACAACAAAAATTTGCGTTAAAAAAAATCACACATGCAGGTCACAAGTAGTTCGTCTTTGGCATTAGGGATGTAGCCTAGAATTATTCGAATTTTCATCTGGACCAAGATCCAGCATAATTCCCTCAACATCAGGAGGTGGTGTCGGGGCATGAAAAATGAGATTGCAGCATAGAAGTATGGCCACGCCTCTTCTTCTGCTTTCTCTGTCATGTCGAACAACTGTGTAGTTGAGATTTCTGGTGAGCATCCTATCACTGACTGAACCAGTTAACCAGCTCTCAGTGATGAAAACGAGATCATAGTTGCCGGCATGAAGCACCAAATGGACTCATAAAGTTTGTTTACCAAGCTATGAGCATTAACAAGGAGACATGAAAGTCCAACTGATGAGGAGACATGCAAAGATTGAACACACGCATCGGTAGAAACGCTATGTTGTAAGCAGCGTGTAGTGGGCTGATCATTAACCAAATGTGTATGCCCATTTATTCGATGCAGTTTTCCTGGCTGGAAGTAGAATCAAAAGCACACAGAACTTTTAAGATTTCGAACTGGAGAATCAATTTCCCCTTTGCGGTCAGATGCAGACCATCACGTGCAAAGTTTTGGATGTCATCCAGGAGAATATCGGCAGAGTTTACGAAAAGGGCATTTCTGTCAAGACAAAGATCTAGGATTAAACTGTTACAGGCTTCAATAAATGGCAGCGGGATTCCTGGTCTTCTTTTTGTTCCTGGGCGAGGTAGAAGTCCCACCAGAGTGATTTGTGCCTTTGGGCGTATGGACTCAATTGTAGTAATTGCCTTCGAGAGTTCACATGCAATGACTGCAGGAGAATCGCAATCAGCATTGTTTGCCCCGGCACACAATACCACACACGGGGTCTCACCGGCGTCCTTCAGAACATGCGGTAGCCATGTGTTAACCTGCTGTATGGTTGCTCCCGGCCGGACCCATGTTTTGGAGTGTAGGTTCCCTGGTACCCTCAAGGAGCGCACATGCGAGTTACCCACGATCAACACATCAGACTCGAGCCTCACATTCATGTCTTTGTTTGTGGTCACAGTGCAATAAGATACCGAATTGTTTTGTTCGAGCCGTGACAAATCCTCTGGAGAAACCCTTCCATTGAATGGCCGTGTATGTAGAGGCTGCTTATTTAACTGGGAGACACCAGGACAGGTGCTGTAGCAGATTCGTTTTGCCGCATTTTTCTGGCTGGCTTGGACCTGACTGATTTAGACTTCCGAACAGTGATGTTAGGGTGCAAAGGATTTCCCAACAAGGCAGCTTTAGCCCGATTATCGATATCAACATGGGTTGATAAAAGTTGAAATCTTTCATCCTCAGAGTTGCTGATGATATTGGTCAAGGTAATATTATTTCCTTGTGGTATAAGTGTCACACTATTGTTGTTGGGCTGGTCCTGATGGCATTGCTCCGGAGTTGGTTTAGTGGTGTGAGCTATGATGTGGGCTTCCAACGATGCAATTCTGCTGTCCACAAATTTACAAACGATGTCCGTTTGTGCCAATACAATGGTTTCCAATTTTTTAGTAAGGTTTTCTGCGTTCAAATCAACAAGTTCATGTACACGATTGATAATATCAATAATATGCGTTTCAAAGGATGACTGGTTTGGCTCAGTGGTCTTGCTGTAAGTGATTGGATCAATATCACGATTGGGGGAACCAAGTCTCCCACTGTGACACGGAATAACTTCAGGAGTTTGGGTGGCTTCACTGTGGTTTATCGAGCAATGTCCTTTAGGCGTCATACAGGAGCTATTGCTTTCATTGACTGCATTCAACAGCATATTAAGTTTACTGTCAATTAACAGACGTTTAAATCGTTCTCGACCATTGTCAAATCTGACACCCTTTTAAAATGGTGAATGCATTCCGACATACTCTTAAAAATGGTCTCACTAACTGTTGAAGCTTCCAAAGCAGAAGAAGAAGAATTGTTAGCATTGAACCAGATCGTGTGTCTGCGCTTCTGCTGACAGGATACCCCAAGAACATACCCGTCCTTCATACCAGGACCACTTATTGCACATGGCGTCGAACAAGTTGCTAATTCCACACACTATCACCTATAGAGGAAATTTATAGCTTCTTCACGGATATCCATCTGCCATTTTGTGTCTGTCAGCATCAGTGAACACATGTCTCGTATTCCTTCACTCATATCAGCGAGTATGAACCTAGTGCCGGTGAATTAAAGAGTGCACAGATGACCTTTCTTCATTTTGCACAGTTTTTACTTGAGTAATTTTTCTTTTTTAGGTATTCTGCATTTCTGATAGTAACACTTTATTCATGTAAAGTACCTTTCTGACACAATCGAGGTGCACATGTAACTTGATTTAAAATATAAAAGACAGCTAAAAATCTACATGCAAAACTGTAATGTACTTGTGTTTATGTGCCGAAGTATGAGGAAAACAAAATCTTAAATAGGCTTATAAGTGTCTGCCGTGGTCAGTATAAGGGTTAAATTCGTTACAAATTTACGTCAAATTACTAACAAAGGTTACGATAAATGAAGGAATACTTTTCCACAGGTCAAGATGAATTACTCACCAGCAGAGTATTTGTTTTATATTCACACAGTGCAAACAGTGTTATGTTTGTGGCTTGTGTGCACAGCACATGCTTGCAACAATCACTGCTGAAGTAACAGTACTTTGCCGTTCATTTTTATGGGTTGGATATTGAGAGAAAAAGGTCTGTCGTTTGCCAGGTTTGTCGTTTGGACTGTCATTTGCCAGGTTTGGTCCAATGGATTCAAGAGTTCCACTGATAACATCTCACGTTCAGGAAAGATAATTTGCATTTGTATTTACGGCTATTGCTCTGCTCACTATATGGTGTACACTGACATGTAAAGGTCATTCCTTTTTCTTCTTGAAATCAACCAGATAATGTTCATCAAGAAACTGGAACAAACTGAAAACTGAAAGTCCAAGAAAGAGTCCAACACTGCCACCAATGTCACTGAGTAAGGCCGAAAAGGAATAAGCATTTTCCTCATGCACCTTCTCAATCAAGTTGTCTGCGAATTGTATAATTAACATAGTGCTGTTATCGTGTCTTTTACTTGCAGTGTTTGTATTTGCCATGTACATATTCTCTTTGCATTGTCTCTTGCAAATACAGTTGGACCAGTTGTAGGTCTGATAGAAAACTCGAGCTTTGTCAAAGGAATGCTTAGCTTCAATTGCATTTGGACATGATGGCCACTTGGACGTCATGAAAGGTAAACTGCAGATAGATAAAAATGGCGAGGTAAATAAATTTACTTCGGCACATGATTCACAGTTACACCGCAAGGCTAATCATAACCAAATATTCAACATGCCTTACACATGTACTGTTATTAGGAAACATTAAATACAACAGAATAGAAGAATGGAATAGAATAGAAAGATTATCTTTCAGTTTTAAGTTTGATCTGTGGGACCTTAAATGCTATTTTTTTGTTCATCCTGTCTGGTAAAGAGGCTTTGCACATGGGATTTGCACTTGGTAGCTGATAATAAAATTTTTCTTGCCATGGATTGGAAGGACGAATTCTTCTTGCAATGTTTTTTGTGGAACCTGTTTCAAATTTTGGTGGTACTTGCTAACTTTTATCTTGTGTGGCACATTGGTATAATGAGTAACAACGTGGAAGGATTGGACACAGTTAAAACATTTCTGCATTATGTAAAGAAATTCATCCGTTAAATTCTGGGATGACTAGTATGTGTGTTTACCTATTAAAATTATTTTTTAAAACATCTATACCCATGAAGGCAGTCAGTATACGAATTGAACTGTATGACCCTGGTAGTTTTGAATGGTTTACAGTTTAGCATTTCATCACAACGGGTCATGAATTCAATATTTCCGGTACAAACGTTCTTTTTCTAATTCTAAACTTCTAGACCCATAATTAATTTTGAAACTTGATGCATTTCTGTTAAATCTCTTCTATCATTTACACCACCGAATGCAACTATTCTTAAGGAATAATCTAATTTATTAAATAATTTTCATGTTACCAATTTCTAACATCAGGGAAAAATCACGAAAACAATACAAACATCCAACCCTGCCAGTTTCCTATGTATGTGACTCATAGTATTTGAATGTTTTTCAGAAGTTGTCTAGTTTTACCACTGTAAACCTATATAGTCTTACCTGCAGTTCACAAGCTTGTCTAAAGCATCATCAATACACTTGTTTTTGCATCGAGTAACGGTTGCTTCTGTTTCACATGGGTCTCTGGACAAATTGAGAAACGCAAACTGGAAAATAAAAAGTTGAACGCATATAATAAAGTTATTTCTCTGTCACAGAATAAGCAGAAAATAAGGTTGTGCAACATCTGATTGAAAGCAACTCAAAGTACTTAGGAATCCCTTATAGTAATTGTAAAAGGAACAAGCTAGAGATACTTAGATTTATAGTTATTTCAAGCCATGCACGTTGTACCCTGTGGTTTACAATTAATCCACGTAACCTTACCTGCTTCAGTGTTAACTGAATAGTAGTCACATACTCCAAGCTCCATAAATCTGCGAACAAGAAGGCCTCATGGCGGTGAACTGCATTTGGCTCATGGAAGAAAAACTTAAAAGACACATAATGAAAATAATAAATAAAAAATTAACTATGCAGTTTGGCAATCTTACCAACTATGGTTACTAGAAGCTAGGCAATGGCAAAGAAAATCAACAAGACTCTTAAAGAGTAATGTTACACTTTTCCCCAATATGCAATGAAAAAACCTTGAGTTGATTTGAAGGTCAGGGTTAATAATGAACCTAATAATTTAGGAAAAGTACATTTTATGCCAAGGCCTAATGAATAAAAAGTGACGTCAGTTTTGGTTTAAGTCCTTTCCATTTGCTACTAGTTCCGCAGGGCTCTGTTTGGGGGTCTTCCCATATTTTCCCGTTTTGAAGTTAATGATCTTTCTGGTTCTTATCTTGGTTAGAGATTTGTCATCGTGTTTTTTTTTTTTTTTTTTTTTTTTTTATTTTTTTTTTCTTTGGGACATTAAAGATGCTCCCCCCCCCCCCCCATTTCAATGCCACCTCTACTCCACTATGACACTCACTACCTTAATCACACTTAATAATGGGTCTAAATAATAAATTTTTCATCTGAGCTACAATACCCTGATGAAAATAATACCTCAGCTATATCCCATAATTACTGTTAATTCCAGGTGTTAGCTGGCTAACTACAGCAAGACGAAGGGACAACTATCGAATTTTTTTTTTAATCTGGGTAACTGAATGTGAACTTTTGGGTCTTACTGTCGTTTCCTCAACCAATTCCGTTACCTGGTCTAAACTAGGAAACAGGTATTGGGCCTATTGTAGGCAGAGCGGATAAAAATTTATTTTAAATTTGTGCTTACTCTCATTTTAATGACTTTGCAACACTTGCTAAGGTTCCGTAAAAATGTGTGTGCCATACCAGTCAGCTACGCTTGAACTTTTTACCTTTTGATGTGAAGCTCTTTACTGGTCTCTGTCACATTTTAGTATTTTTTTGAGTTAGGCCTAAGCAACGTTTCATATTAATTTTAGGACGCTTTCGTTTCCTCTCACGATTAATTTCCGTTTCTTTATTTGCAGCGTTTACTGCCATTACCGGCATCTAAAGTTAAAATGCCACGTTAGCCACCATGGTTAAGTTAGCAACTCTCTGTAAGCTAGCAAAGAGCGTGCCACCGTCAATAATGGTTGCATTGTTTATAATTATTGTAGAGTATACTCCCTAGAGTTAAAATATTAATAATAAAAGCATATAACTAAAAGCCATACATTCAACACTAATGACAGTACTTTATAATAATCAAAAGATTCAATAGATCCGTAGCTCCCTATGCTGCTTCCTACGAAATTGTTGCAGTAAACACCTCTGGCACATATGACATCTGTGACCGCTAATTTTTTTTAAGTGGGAATTGTCTCAATTGTAGGGGGAGGGTTGTCGACAGCTAGGTCATTAGCGCCAACCTCAGTCACAGTGCAGTGGTCCGGGTTGCCACTGCAGCACAGGTTACAGAGGTAGTATATAAACCCCGAATCTAAATCTTGTCATACATCTGTACCTCTTGCAAAAATTGAAACACTCAGGACAGGAGGACAGACCTATCGCCTAATTGACGTGCAGTGTCTCATGGAAGATGGAAACTGCGATGAACACCATCAAGACGGTGACAATCAATAAACAAGCGTCGGACAGTAAGTGGCCTTCGACACCAATGACATTTACGAGGGTCTACTCCCCTCAAAAGGAAACATTGGTTAAGTTGGGTGTGACCAATGCGTAAACAGGCCAACACCACCTCTTCACGGCGACTGCGGCGACAAGCCGAGTGCCATTCCTTGACAGTGCCTTTAATAGTCTGCAATTTATTGCTGGCCTGTATGTCCAATAAGGCTTGCCAGAAAGTGTGCAACTTCAGATACAGAGTTGTAAAGGCATCTGAGAAAACTTTTTGAGAGGACCAGAAAGGGCCCCTTTCGCTGCAGAATCAGCGTGCTCATTCCTACCAATTCCAACATGGCCCGAGATCCAGCAGTAGAGCACGGTTTTCTGCTGGCCAGACAAGCGGGAAAGCAGAGCTTGTACACGTTGTGTCAAAGGGTTCCAAGGGTTGTATTTCGCCAAGGACTCCAGGGCACTCATGGAATCACTAAAGATGATGAAATGCGTGCCTTGAAGGTCAAGGATCCATTCCACCGCCAAACCGAGAGCCAGAAGCTCTGCGGAAAACACAGACGGCGATGAGAAATAGTTACTCCCTTACTCGCCCAACACACACCACGCCAACATCTGACTTCGACCCATCAGTGTACACACAATTGTAGGGGCGGGGGGGATTGAGGCTGAATGGCGCGTCGACAATTGTAGGCCAAACCATGTTAGGTTGGGTGTGAATATTGCATTTATATAATTCTAAAGCGTTCAGAACTTTTAGGCCTAATTTTTAGTGATAACAGCAGAGAAATTAGGCCTATTGCATTCGAGGTAAGACTTATTTATTCTTGCAGCACTGTATTGAGAGTTTTTTCATAAATAGCGCCGCTACCAGGGTGCACACGGACCTGTGGATAGGCTTAAAATGCACCGTTTCCATAGCGACCAAGGAATCTTGAAATTATTATACGAAGCCTTCGTATTGTTCCTTGTTGCGGTATAAACACGTCGTCTGCTGTGTGCTTTCGTTCTGTATAAACAGTTTCCTGTTGCTACGGCGATTTTAGGTTTCACATTTGGGATTCCCGTTGATAGTGTAAACACCCAGTTTGATCGCCATGTTGGGTGAATTCCTCCAAGCATTGTTTTTCACATGAAACGAATGTACTGTTAGTCATTAACTTATCCATTTGTATTTTCCACTTACTTGCATTTCTCTAATGGTTAAAATGCGATTAAAGTTCACTTGATTACCAGCAGACCAGTGCACGTTTCGTCGGAATTTCTTAACTATATTCAGGATTCCATATTTACAATGGGTAGTGTTAGATCGTAAAATTAGAAAAATGGTACTTTCGTGGATTATAATTGATCAATTTATGGCAAATTCGAGATCAGCAATACCTTTTAGGCTATCTAGCAATGTGGCAAATTTCATAGCAATCTGCCTTTTAGTTTGGGCTCCACCAACCAACCAACCAACCAACAGACCAACCAACATTTTGCAATTCAGTGTCCGTTATAAGCTATGCTACGCTCTGCCAATAAATTAAATTTTTGCAGTAAACAGCCAGATGCACAGACAAATAAACAAAAACATCTGATTTTACAATTGCAATACCATCTTCAGACTGAAATGTTATAAAAAATTGTAATATTCCACCAGTGCAGCAGTCGTTTGGCATCTAAACTCCGCTGAGTATTATGCCAATTAGAATACAAAAACAAACTCGTTTGTGCTTTAACTTTACCGAAGTTAAAACAGAAAGGACCACAATAAATTTTCCTGTAAGATTTGACATACTGCAGTGCCGCTGTACGCCACGCGAAACCTTACTGCTTTAGTCAAAAAATGTTTTTACCATTTTTACTTTTGCACACGATGAATCAGCTAATAATTTGTGCATTCTTCTTGGCTAAATGACGTTGCTGGAAAATGTTAAAAACCTAATTGTCTTAGTGTGCGTAGCACAGCTCTACAGGCAATTGAGGTTTCATGCAAGTCCTTGAAAACCTGGAAATGTTCTGGAGAGTAAAAATGAAATTTAATACCAGGAAAAGTTCTTGAAAATTTAGAAAAATTATATTTGTTCCATCAGTTGGGGACGAACAGATAGTAGGCAACGTGACTGAAAAACACTAACAAATTTAGCCAAGAAAGTGTAGTCGAGTGTGTAGCATTACGTTATTCTTTCTTTATTAGGACATGAAAAGTTTTGAAATTTGGGCTCTGGCTTTAATTGTATTTATGTTCATAATGGTTGGATACAGAAGTAAGGTTTCACAGGAAACTTTATTTGTGTTCCTTTTCTATTTTAACTTAGTTAAACCTTAACTTAAGCATCAAACAAGTTGTTTTTTTGTTTTCTAATTCGTGCTGCTTTGGCATACCATGCAGCTTAGATTAGTTTGTTTTAATCTGCAGTCTATGTTTGTTTATTGGCATTATAACATAATAACAGTGTTAAAACAATGTAAAACATTCAATCTGGTCAATTTAGAGCTCCCTACTCCGGAACCTCACGGAAAAGGAAAACCAACAGGACAATACCTGTAAAATGAGAAGAACCAGCATTGTGGTACAAATGGTTTGATTTGTAGAGCGAGTAGTAAAAACGTGTCATGCCAACAACAAGTATAAGCCAAAAACTAATTCCATGGTTTCAGCTCAGGTCCAGATCTCCGATTTGTTTGGGCATATTTTAATGAATTTTGGATGCTTGTTCACCTAGGTCAACAAAGTTTAATACAAAATTTAATCAAAATATATCACAGATTGCAGGTATATGAAGTGTCAAAATTTCGGCTTTAACAGAGTAGGTTGTTGCCAAAATCTAAAATTGAAAACAAATACAGGTATTACAATGTCTTGAATTGAGTATACTAAATATGTTGCGTAGTTCCTGCTAAGTTTTGGATTTTGAATGACTTTTGCTAACCTACAGGGAGGAGATGCTTTCAAAGATTGCAACTGTTCTGGCTTAACTTGACGAAAACCATGGCTTGTTTCCCCATCAGACATTTCCATTTCCTCGCTTTCAACACTATGATGTTGCACCATGAAAGCATCTCTTGTCTGTAAGTTCGCAAAATCCACTTATTCACTATGTGTAATATACGAAATTTAACATTAAGTTTAAATTTAAACTTAAATTTAAGTTTGAATCTATAAATTTTTTTGTCTCCTTGTAACGTAGTAATACTTAGATTTATTTTCAATTTATTATGCAAATAATACGGAATTGAGGTTACATGCCAAATGAAGACTACTACAATGGTGGAATGTTGCACAACTTTACACTCTGAGACTGGATCTTTCAGGTTAAAATAGATGTAGAAATATCAGTAGGACAGTTTTTATTTACTTGTCTATGCATTTGGCTTTTTACTACGTGTATTTTTGTCGTATATTTTAATAGAAACTAAAAATAACTGTTTCAGTTTCAGAGTTGTAAATTTTGAAAAATTGGCTAGGAATGCAGACTATTTACGCACATCGATACCGATATACCGAACCATTTTATTTATTTGGAAAGCTTAAATCTAGTGCAACCCTTTCTAGATAAGAATTGATCATCACTTCATATATTTCATGTAAGCATACTGTACCAGTCATTATTAAACGAAATAGACAAAAGATACAAGCTGTTGTGTAAACTTTCTGCAGCGCAAATTTCAAACATTTATATCGCAAAGAACTATGTCATCAATTTGGGTGTGGTGGGTGGGGGGGGCGGGGGGTATATTTACAATGACTTTGTTTAGTGATCGGTTTTAATATCCCAAAGCAACAAAATTAACGTTGGGTCTGAAAGAGGTAAACTAAAAAAAAAAAACAGGTAAAAAATCTTTTGGATTTCGTGTGTGAAAGTTAGGCGTGAATAAAATTGGTTGAAAAAAGTTACATCGGTTGACGTATATGGGATTCCGTAACATTTCAATGTCGTCCCCGTCACGTCACTTGAATGAAACGTAAGTGCATGAAGGTGTGTTACTGTATTATTCTAGTGATTTTCGCTGATGGCTTATATACAGTTTTCCTTTATATTATATTTACATCATTTTATGTCTATTTATTTATTCTTCCTGTGATATTGTTTTGATGTTGCTGCAATAATTCATTCTCGCAGCCCTTTTGGGATTTGTCCTGAGTGGGCCTTCCTAGAAATAAAAATGGGTGCCACTTTTCTTCAAAATTGCTGTAGCCATATTTATATATATATATATTTTTTGCTATCACCCGATTGATAGCGTGATGTATTTTGTGTGTACAACTGTGTAATTTTTGGGCGCCCTGTGGTCAAGGACTCTCTCTGGTGATCCCCGGATTCTGAGCGAGCCAGTCTGACACTGGTATGAACAACGCCTTCAATTATACCTAACAATACATTTCGGAATTGTTGGGGGCCATGCCATCAGAGCGAGCTTGACCGTATCTTATTAACCGTACAATTGACAATATGATCTCATCCTGTTGAACAGTTTGAAACCTATTGGCCACATACTTTTTGTATTCTGAGTGGAAGAAGGCAGAGAAGTCTGCAAAATGACGTCTGTTTTTAAGAGAAATAAAGAGAGGATATAAGCAGTAAGAATAA